>PNEQ01014581.1:0-203091 GCA_003012365.1 Medauroidea extradentata
CAACCCTGTGCACAAGAGACATTTTAACAGTAGTTTTCCAAACAGTCAATATGAACGACGTTTCGGGACTGGTATCTGTTCCCGTCATCAGGCAGTAGATCAGTCGCACTCATGTTCTCGGACCTTGCCGCGATGGAGTATGCCATAGCCATCTTTAGTAGAAGGCCGCGGCCTTAGATCTGACAACCCTGTGCACAAGGGACATTTTAACAGTAGTTTTCCAAACAGTCAATATGAACGACGTTTCGGGAACTGGAATCTGTTCCCGTCATCGACCTGATGACTACTGTATTTTATTTCGTCTCATTGTTTGTGTTGTTTGTTGTTTTTTCTGCTTGTGTCCGACATCTTTGTGTTTTTGTTTCGTCTCATCGTTGTGTCGCATGCCAACTTCGGTCTCTTTTTTATTTTTGTTATTTCTTTTTATTTTCTGTTTGTTCCTTGTTTTTATCTGACCAGATTCCAGTTTTGGAATTTCATGGTGTGTATGTATCCTGATGACAAAATCATACTCTGCTTATTTATGTTTTTTTGTCTTATTTTTATTTTTAGTTTTCTTTTGACAGTCACTTATTTCGCAATGTAGTATGTCCAAGCAAATAAATCCAGTCATGTATATATGTATTATACTTATAATTATTTTACGGCCTCTTTAAAATATACAGTCGCGCAGAATAGACTATCAGATAAAACAAAAAGACAAACATAACCGCAGTCGTTAGTATAAAACGTTATACATCTCTATATATAAAAATGAAAGCTGACTGACTGACATATCAAACTGCAGCCCAAACCACTATACCTAGAATCGTTAAATTTTTCGTGGGGGTTCCCCTTAGGTCGTAGGCGAGCACTAAGATGGGATTTTTCGAAATTCGACCTCTAAGGGGGTGAAAAGGGGTGAAATGTGTTTCCGAAGAAACGTCGATAGAGCTCGAACCCGACGGCCAATCGTCGTGATTTTACTTTTAATAGGACACCCGTAAAAATGCATATTAGCCATTTTAAGGATTTTTCGAAGTTCAACATTTAAGGGGGTGAAAAGACCTTAAATGTGTTTCCAATCAACTATCGATATCTATCGAACCCTTCCGGTTAGAGAGTTGATATTCACTTCAAAATATTGCTTACGTAAATACCCAAAAAGTAGTTTTAGATTTTTATTGAAATTCGACCCCCATACAGTAAAAAGGGGAAAATTTATTTTTTTATTAATCGTCTATATCTTTGAAACCCAATTGGCTATCGTCGTGATTTTAACTTTAATTGGTTACTTTTACAAATGTCTATGACAGGATTCAAAGACGTTTCGAAATTCTTTATTTAAAGGGGTGAAAATACGTGAAATGTGTTTTCGATTATTCTTCCATATCTATCGTATCAATCGAGATATCGAAGGGCTCTTTGCTCTAAATTGGGGCTTTTGTAAATATCCCAAGTACCATTAAAAATATATTTTCTGAATTCGGCCCTAAACTGGTTAAAAAAGGGGTAATATGGGTTTTCGACTCACATTCGATATATATCGATCCCATAGCTTTTTATACAGCGACGTGATTTTTGTTTAGGATTGATGCTTACTCAAATACCTAAAAAGTAATTTCAGGAATTTTCGAAATTCGCCACCTAAGGACGTGAAAAGGGTGAAAAGTGGTGAAAAGCGTTTACAATTAATCGTCGATATATCTTGAACCCAGCGGGCTAATATTGTGTTTTTTACGTTCACGAGATACCAATAAAGTATTCTAAAACGTGACTCAATGATTTTTCGAAATTTACTCTCTTAGGTGGTGAAAAGACCTTGAACGTGTTTTAGATAAATCCTCGATATCTATCGAACCCGTCGAGATATAAAATTAATTTTTGCTTCAGGATGATGATTACAGAAATTATCGCAAAACTGTTTTCAGATTTTTCGAAATTCGATTTCTCAATACTTTGCAGGGGTGATATGTGTTTTTTTAGTGAATGATTTATTTTGATTCGACTGAACGGGCTAGCGATGTGATTTACACTTCAGTTGGATACTTATACAAATGTCTAAGATATAAATTTAAAATATTTCGAAATTCGACACCCAAAAGGGTGAAAAAGTACAAAATTTGTTTTCCATCAACCCACGATATATATCTAACCAGTAGCGATATTGAGGTGTTGTTCGCGTCAGAGTGATGCTTACGTAAATATTAAAAAAAATATATCTATGTATTTTTTTTTCTTTGTAAGGAACGTGATTATTAAGAATAAAACTAAGTTGGTCAATATTCAAGGCAGACGATCCGAAAAGCAGGAACGAGCAGCGAGAAACAACCTATACAGGAGTTTCACTCTACAGTAACCTATCGAGACGTGGTGTTGTACAACCTTTATGAGCCCAGGACACAGATATTTTTTTTTTAATAAAAATTTTTTTTTTCATTAATTATTTTGACGTTACGTGACGCAGTTGTTTGTTACTCAGGTCTAAATTCCGGCAGGTTCTGGGCTCGAATTCCGTTAAAAGCTACGTGCGAACGTTCAATTTTGACACACAATAACTACAAGGGAGATCGAATAAGTGCAATTTACAAGTAGTCGTTTAAAAGGGGTAAAATTGCAGTTCGCTTTCCACTTAGGTTCCTGTACAACATCAGCTGACATATCGTCGGTATACTGCCAAAAGTGATTAAGTCATTAATGTTATTTTGTTTAAAAACACTATTAAATTGTAGACATTAACAAAAATGTGGTACGTTTCTATACTGTGACGCAATAGTACGAAATTACGAATATACTTAAAACTTGGGCAATTGTCCGTGAACAATATATATATATATATATATTCCTAGAATTTTAACACTATTTTATCTCATTTTGACTGGCTCACTTTTGGCAGTAAAACGACGATATATCATCTCACTAATATTAAGTTTGCTGTACCAAATACGTTTCCGTGAAACCATTACCCACTGAAACTTTGTAATAGCAATAAAGTTCCAGTGAATATGTTGAAAGTATGTAATTGAGGGCACCGTCACCAATGGATGTACACAGGGTAAATAAGATGTTTTTCATTCGATTCACCTCTTACCTTAGGTGTCTGTAACTACCCCACAGCGTCAAATAGGCAGGGCTATAAATAAGGTCCAGGCGAAGTCGCCGTTAATGTCAGGGACAAATTTAAGACTGCTTTTCGCGTGGACAGCTATAGCTACGTATCCTTCTGCAGAACTAGCCGCTTGGACATTCTAACATTTGATGACTGAAGTACCAATTTTGAGTACAAATAGGTTCTTCAATTAAAGTAAATATTACCAGCAGTTGCGAATAATACTCGCGAGCAAAGCCGCGGGGGACTGCTAGTACTACATAAATAAAGTATCAAAATCGTTAAGAGAGAAATGATAGACAAACCAGTGCCAGTAATAAACTAACATAGTGACCTGTGCTACTGGTCGGGCGGGTAGCTGCGCGCCAAAATGGTGACCCTTATTAATACTTCCTTGTTACAAAGAACAGGGAGGTGACCAGCGAACTGCGACCCGAGCTTTCTCTTCAAACATTCATGAGCGCCTGGCAGGAGTGCCCTCGCGTAGCAGTGTTCTGGTAACCTGCTTGTTACCAATACTTGATACTGTTCCCGTCACACACCTCGGGCGTTTACAAAACTTCGCGAGCTGGAGTAGGATAGCTTTCATCTATCACGTGACTAAGCTTTTTCTAGCACCAGGGATGTGAAGAATACATGTAATTACATTTTTAAATGTTTGTTGCAGTGGGAGTTTACGATTACAATATATTGGCTTGTGGACGATCGCCATTGCTCATGTTTTGTTCACAAAACTTGGCGTTGAATGTCAAAGTACAAAAAACACAAAAATAGAAATAAAAAACACGAAAAAACAGGAAAAACTATCTCGGAGGAATTCAATCAGTTTTTTTACTGTATAAATTTGACTACAAGAATTCTGTAGACAGACTTCAGACGAATTTCGATAACACCCAGACTCAAAAGATACGCACAAATAAAGAAAATAGATGGCAATAGATAAAAAAAACCGTTGGACAGTGGACAGTAAACAAAAGACAAGAGACAACATCACACAAGTTAAAATCAACGAAAAAAATGCAACGTTTCGAGCATTGCGATCAATTCCCGCCTTCAAGCTGAGACACAGCTGGCCGAATCACCAAGTTGCTAATGAAATTCGCTAGAAAACTAGGGCTTATATAGCCTGGGGTTTTAACACAAATATAAACATGTTTTACACATATTAAATAATTTGTTAAACGCAACGTCCACAGTCAATTCTTTGAGATACATTTCATTTTAATTTCATTTAACATTCATTTCATGTTTGTTTATTCGATATTTTGAACACAGAGTATATACTTTCACTTCCTTGTGGTTTTTGTTATGTTGGCTGTTTATATTTATTTCGCGCCAGACGGCTATTTTGGTCTGCTAACCGCCGCTTACCTTGTTTTAGAACTGGGTAAGAAGGATCTGGTCGAGCAGTTGTCGGGCGAATATTGGTCACGGGAAAACTTCACTCGGGTTACGTAACGTACTGTACTATTGTGGACACACGCTATTCCAATATTATGTCGTCTAAAAATCTTAGAATGAGACTAAGTAAAAACAAACAGACGAAAAATTAAAAAAAAAAAAAAAAAAAAAAAAAAAAAAAAATAAAAAAAAAAAAAAAAAAAAATAGAAGACAAGCTTAGTCTGGCTGTGGTCAACACACGCATAAACCAAAACAACAGAACATGAAAGTTCCCATGGGAATTGTAAACAACAATTAAAAGAAAAGAAAATAAACTTCCCTTTAGTTGTGTGTTTGTCTATATATATATGCAATATAGTTACCCACATACTATATACATATTTTAACATGTAATTACCTATTTTTGCTCCAGCCAGTACTCTGTGTGTGTTTGGCAACCTCCTTAATGGCTGTTCTCAGTCAATTTGTATCGTCTGTTTTGTACGTAAATAAGTTAACTAGACCGTCAAGGATGTTGATAGAGCTACAAGTTTGTCACGAAAATAATTTCACACCAACTTGTCGAGTATCTTACGTACACATCTGCAGCTCTACTTCATAATTCTTGGATAACAGGCATCTGCGTAGAGGCGTCGCTCATTTGACTGTGCCAGTCAGAGTAAGGTTACTAGAGACAGCACACGTCTGTGTTATTCCAACAGAACCGAAAGAGTAGTGAGAGTTAAAAAGATCCATCTCTGACCATGAAACACGGCTACACGGCTACAGGTGTACTGAAAGAACAGTTATGTAAGAAATATTCTCTGCAAATTTCTTTTGTAGTAAACATAAAATAATTTGTTAGTGTCCACAGTATTTAGTGAAGAAAGTAAAATGCTTTCGTGGAGCGCACAAAAAGTATTTGGCAGGGTGAATACCAACAAAACATTTACTAGTTGCCACAAAGTATTCTTCCCCGTGGTGCAGCAATATCATTTAAACAAATTGTTGGAATATATGTTCTCCACAAACTTTTGGCTTTTGCTATAATTATTGAAAGACTGAGAAAATATCTGGCATAAAGCGGGCATTAGACTGAAAGTGTTGATAAGTGTTCAGAAAACTAAAATTTAGACTTTTTGAAACTTTTCATTACGATAGGTAAGTAATGTAAGTGAGCATTACGTCTCGTCAACAGTGAGCTCATTATAGATGGCGACACAACTTGGTACAATGTCAGCAGCTGGGAGAAGAGTCGGCCATGGCCTGTGTCACAGACTAGATAGTAATACAGACGTGAAATGAAGTGGCGACTCGTTTGACACGGGCGAACTTGGCCGCTTATTGCTGGCCGAGGTTGTTGATACCAGCCCCGTGTATGTTTGGTTCCTGCATGTTACTGCAGGTTTCCTATTGGTCTGGCTGCCGATTATCAGAGCAGCTGCCTAACGCTGATTGGTGGTAGGTGTTTCCGCCATGTTGCTGGCCAGGGAAGACATTTTGCTGGAGTGGGTGACTGAGTCCTCTGGCCTACCATCTAACACACTTCTGTATAAAATATTCTGCGCCTTTGATAAGGAACCATCCCAGAATTTTCCTCGAGAGATTTCGGGAAACCATGGAAAACCGAAATCAGGATGGCCGGAGCCGGTATCGAACCCGGGTCCTCCGAATACGAGTCTAACGTGTTATTGTTGCGCCACCTCGCTCGACCCTTTGCATTACGAAATTATCGTCTCAAATAAACTAGATTCGAAACGTATGCAAATTCCAAATAACGAATTCTCGAAATTGTCCTATTCCATGCCATTGTCCGTAACAGTATTAAAATCAGTACTGATATTTGTGAAGTTATTAAAATATATCCAGATTTCACCATCGCAAGCGCTTCTGTGCTTGTAACATCAAGATTGTCCTCGCAAGCTCATCAACATTTCAGTCTCATAGCGTGAGTTGCACACTAACATCCTTTATTTCACCGCTTGCACACTTCCTTCAGAAAGTAGCTAAGAGTCACCCAAGTGTCAAGGTTATAATGTATTTACAGTTCTGTCGGTCAATGCCGAAGGAAAGCTTCGTGTTATAACCTTTAAAAACTACATAATATAAACTGGCACTTTTCCCCTGTTCATCGACGCGAGGGTCAGACTTTATAACGTTTCTTCCATCTAAGAAAATGTTTATTGTAGCACAGAATATTTAGGAATATAGAAGTGGAATAGCAGGTAGGACAGCGAACTCAGTCACACACTTTAATACAATGGCTTCGCTGGTCAGCAACATGGCGGGAACGCCTACCGCCAACCAGAGCCAGGTGACTGCTCTGCTAGCCGGCAACCAGGCCAATAGGCAACCTGTAGTAACATGCAGGAGTCAAACATTTAGAGGGTTGTATCAACCGCCTCGAGCAGCCAATAAGCGGCGAATTTTGTATGTATCAATAGACCCGCCACGCCATTTCACATCTGTATTATTATTTAGTCTGTGCTTAGCTGTGCTTAGGGTAGCTACATGGCCAGTCTGCGCAAGCTGTGTGTAGATAGTTGGCCGTTACAAGATTATTCAAAAACTTCCAAATGTTTCTATCTTATGTCTGCATAGGATTAGCGTTCGAAGAACTCTGCACTCATATCAACAAAGTACACGTTCTCAATTTATATCTAAAGATAATTTTTACGATGCCGAAAATGGCGAAAATGGGTGTGTTTGTGGACCTTTTCAGGTATGAAAATCTCAACGCAGAATCTTTTAAAAGTCATAGGCGTGTAAAATACGCTTTTGTCTTTGATAACACGTCATATAATAATAGGTCACCTCAGAGTGTCTCATAGAGAGTAGTTATCTGGGAGAAGATAGCACGCCAGTAAGTGACTTACACCTAGAGGCTAGTGTGCATGTGCTGTGTCGTGCTTATCGCTTCTACACTAATACGTCTCCAGTGCACACTAATAATTATGATCTTTTATAAGTTCATGTTTTGTGGACTCATATTTGCATTTATTCTCTGGACATTCGTGTAATGTTCCTTGTTTATAGGCATGCCATCCCCCAATTTTGTTATTATATAGGTAAATGACTTTTTGTATAGTGAACTTTTGTGGGCCGGTACTCGTAAGATCTTCGCGTGGCGGGTAAAGTGTTGTTGGTTAGGCTTAAGCTATAAAATTTGGTTAATTAAATATTTTGGTTGATTACTCTTTTTGATTTTAACTACCTGTCTGGCAAGATGATGAAGTCTCCTGTCTTCCATCTTAAGCCAAACTGAGAGTTGTAAATATTGTGTTATGTGTTAGGAACCTGGTAGATACATATCAGCAAACTAGTCCACTAGGACAAGGGCAGAGAGAGAATGTATCTCATTGGCTGACAACAGTATTTATTGAAGATAACTGGGAAAGGCTCACGGTTTTGAGAAAGGGAACAAACTAGCCGTGACTAACAGCAGGTTTGCAAACTGACAAATTGTCTGGGATTAATCAACGGGATCGTCGGACAAAGACGAATAATAACGTCATTTCAAGGACGCGCCGGTGAAGCGTTAACGCCAGTGTGCGTGACTGCATTTTGTGAATTGCAGACAAATGGCACGACTAAGCTACAGAACAGCTAGGTGTACAGAAGAGAATAAACGTAGCGGTACCTTTGATGTAAGCGTGCTATGTCAGTTATTAGCTGCACAAAAGTCTAGACAGTTTAATATAATAAAATATAAAGTGTGCCTCCTAGATGCAAGGTCCTCCAGGACAGCTTCTTTATCTTGTTTGATAGAGTATGATCTATCGGGATATTATACAGGTCAAACATGTTATGCATATATTGGTTTCGGATACAAGCGTATTGACCACAGATTGTTGGTACCATTGACTGAATAGACACACCACAAGAGCAGAGTTGATGGGAAAACTTGCCTGTTTGCCGGGATTCAACGTACTCTAAGATTAACAAAATATTACTGGCTTTCTCCTGTACGTGGAGCTATTGCCCTATTTGACTGAGCCAATAAGAATATTGGTCTGCAGACAGCTTCTTTGTGTCAGACGTACATCACCCAATCACAGACTAAGTAGTAATACAGACGTGAAATTACACGGCGGATTTTTTGATACGGGCGAACTTGGCAGCTTATTGGTTGCCCGAGGTTGTTAATACCAGCCCCGTGTATGTTTGTTTCCTGCATGTTACTGCAGGTTTCCTATTGGCCTGGCTGCCGGCTAGCAGGGCAGCCACCTTACACTGATTGGCGGTAGGCGTCTCCGCCATCTTGCTAGCCAGGGAAGCCATTTTGCTGGCATGTGTGACTGAGTTCGCTGTCCTACCTTCTATTTCACTTCAGTATTCCTACATATTCTGTGACCCAATCATGTGTGTTGCATTTAACTACAGTGTTTTCAAGGGTATGTTGGCACAAAACATTCTCTATTGGTGGAACATCGTCATGATACAGATTAAATAACAATACAGACGTGAAGTCCCGTGGCGGCTCATTTGATACGGGCGAACTTGGCCGAGGTTGTTGATACATGTCTCGTGTATGTTTGGTTCACGCACGTTAGGTTTCCTATTGGCTCGGCTACCGGCTAGCAGAGTAACTGCCTCAAGTTGAATGGCGGTAGGCGTTTACACCACGTTACTAGCCAGCGAATACATTTATCTGTCGCGCGCCACTGAGTTTGCCAGCCTACCGGTTAAGGTGGGTTCACAATTGATAATATAGCAGTAAGCTCAAAACATAGGTCGTCCGCACAAGAACTAACATTACGTATGCTTACCTACCGATTCACAACGCCAAAAATGTGGCCGTGCGCATAGAGATGCTGATGTAAGAAGTAGTAATATTTAATTTATTGTGTCTACGTATAGGACAGCAGCATTCACTGCAAAGGAATTTAGGAGTGTCCGCCATGTTGGTTTAACCTCTAAAAGTACAGAAGAGCTAACCAAAGCTAGAATAAAAATGTTAATATTAAGAACTGTGTTTCTATGTTGTAAATAATGTTTTACTCTGTGCAGTTTATAGGAACTTTGTTTGTATGTTTCCTATTATCTCCAAGTACGATTCCACTTCAAATATGTTTTAATGGCCTTCGGTTGACTTGTATATAGCAAGGAATATTTCAGATTCGTTGAAAGAAATGCCACTGGCTAAGCATAACAGCAAGAATCAAATTGTGTACTAATTTTGCACAAGGCGTCTGGTCGTACACAATTTCTACCGTTGTGTTATATATTCTGTGCTTATATATTTTTAAATTCTGAACCAACCCTTACTTCACTTCTGCATTACTAAACACGCTCTGCCAGTGACGTGTCTGTTACGTCACCTGGGAGACGACAGAGTTGAGGGGAGGGGGCAGGATGGTGCTGTAGAGGGGGTGTCCGTAAACCGTGCCCTCAGTATCCAGAAGTGCGGTTATGGCACGTGTCATTCTTTTGTGTCCATCTTCCTTCCTCCCGTCTTCCTGGGTCAATGATGCAACCTACCTCTCTCCTGCCCCTCCTCAAGTAGTTGTTGGCTAACCTGCCCGTGCTCCTCATTGGCCGCGACCTCTTCCGTCCTGTCTGAAACGTGTACCCAGCAGGCACAGAACACATTAGTGTACAGAACCAAAGTTACTACGCCACAGATTACATAGTGTTAGGCGGCTTGTATGATACGTGCGAACTTCACCGCTGATTGGCTACCTGGGGCGGCTGATCCCAGCCCCGTGTATGTTTGGCTAAGGCATGTTACTGCAGGTTTCCAACTGGCCAGGCTGCAGGCTGATTGGTGGTAGGTGTTTCCGCCATATTGCTGACCAGCGAAGACATTTTCCTGGTGTGTGTGACTGAACTTGCTGTCCAACAGGATGATTTCACTTCTGTATTCCTACGTATTCTGTGACTATGTGATACCGAGTGAGGTGACGCAAAGGTAACACGTTGAACTCACATTCTGGAAAACCCGGGTTCAGATCCAGGCTCTGAATATCCTGAATTAGTTTTTTCGTGGTTCCCCGATATCGTTCCATGTCAACTCTGGGCTGGATCCTTATCATAGGCCTTGGAAAATTCCTCTGTAAGTTTCTATCCATGTGTAACATTGTGCGTAACAGTCTCTGATGACCACTTTGTCTTGTCTAAGAGGCGTAAAGCCAAATGAAATCAAAAACAAATAAACGGTAAAAAAATTTGGTACACTAATGTAAAAATATTGTAAACTAAAGTCTAATCGTTTATTATACAGGCAATACAAGAGGAATGATACAAACTCTTGGAGAGGTCAAAAATGTGGAAAACCTGTGGAAATGAAAGGAATACATGATTATGAACAGTATTTTCCAAGCGAAATAGACTTAATTTAAGTATCTTGCCACTTAATATTTTGTACTTTTACAATAACATTCCTCAGAAGCCGGTGACCAAAAACACTGGTAGTGGTACTATTATTGGTTCTTAATTTAAAATTAGTTTCTAAATATACAAAACTTATTCGAAAGTATACAAAAATTGTTTGTGGTTATACAAGAATTTCACTATAAGGCCTATTTGTATAATTCGAAGCATTGCTTACGTAACTGACAGAGATTATTTGTAATGTTACTTACACAAGGGTTTCTTTGGAAACTATTGCTAATTATTATTATTTTTTTTTAGTGAAATAATAAAATATGTTTTGATCTGAATACGCGACCAGACGAAGTGCATTTGTCGGATGAACTGAGGACTTTCGATCAAGTATACAGGGAGATGCCACGTGTAGAGTAGCTCCTACTGTTGCTGCACTGCTAGGCCTAAAACGATCATAAGAACATTGACAGAGGCGGCTAACTTAATGGTCACAAAGTTTTAGTTAAACAGTGACGTACTAGGTAACTTAGGAGATGTCACCACTGTGCACACCTAGTGGTTTCCTCACTTACTGAATCTATATTCGTTTTGCATATTGCCATTATTTTAAAATAACAACACTTCACTGTTAATGCTGATAGTTTCTTCAGGTACTAATTTAGTCAATGCAGGGATCAATTAGTCAATCAATGGATTGATTATTCAATAAGGGTATCAGTTAGTCGATAAATATATTACTTTGTCAATATGGGGATCCATTAGCCGATAATTGGATTAATTAGTCAATAAGGGGATAAATTACTCAGTAAATATATAAATTAGTCAATAAGTGAATCGATTACCCAATAAATGGATTAATTAGTCAATAAGGTGATCAATTTGTCAGTAAATTGTTTAATGAGTCAAAAAGAGAATAAATTATTCAGTAAGAAGATTAATATGTCAATAAGTGAATCAATTTTTGCGACAGTCGTAAGATAAAGCGAGAAATATCGATTTCTCAGAACATACTAAAATAATACCAAAGACTTTAGGTTTTAAGAACATATGTTCTACTGTACAGACTAAAAGTAACTAATAATATAATGGGACTCTAACCCTGATTTAAATTACATATTTCCAAAAAAAAAAAAAAAGCTAAATCAAAATATCGCATTAAAACCGAATACTGATATAAATATAATTATATTTTACTAAACAAAAAGTGACAAGTTATGTATTGTGTAGTTGTGCATCCTGTCATAAATATGTACGATTACAGACGTGTTTATACATATGTTATTATAAACACACTCTACAACAGACGTGACCACCCCAGACTTAGCACTGTATATTCTTGGTTGGTACGAGCATAGGAGCGGAATGATAGTATGCAACTCGCCAGACATGGTAACAAGATTGGAGGTGCTCCACCCACATCAGACTGCTCGGTTCACTAGACTGTGTAGTAATGGTCAGTCCCACGCTCCGAGCGCCTTATACGCTGGGGGGAAAGTGCAGTAATTGGACCAGCCTCCCTTCTACATTGAAACTTCAAACCAGGAAACTGTTGCGTTCCTAGAGCTAGAGAGGCACTTCCACTTTAACGTTACACCATTTTAAAAACCCTTTTAGTTTTTCTTATGTTGGTCCTTTACTGTAAGCACTGGAATTGAAGTATTACGCACAAGCAAAAATAAATAATAAACATCGTATGAGCAGAGTGCCCTAGAGACAGGGTGTCACATCCAGGAGCGCAGAGTTGCTATTGGCCGCTTGAAGACATCTGCTTGCCCTAGTGGATGGCATGACGCCCTACCTTGGAGAGGCGCTGGAATGAGATGGACTAGGGAAGATGGGAGATACCCGAGAAAACACTCCAACCAGTGACATTGTCCGACACGATACCCACATGCGAAAACCTACTGCCCAACCCACTGGAAATCGAACTCGGATCGTAAGTAATTCATTACTTTTGTATTTAATTAATTGGCTTAAGAAGTAAACTTAAAAAAAATGCGTCTGTTATTGACATGGAAGATTAATAATTGGTGAGCTTGTTGGAAGAAGGCGACATTTCATATTGTAAGTTCCTAGGATGAAAAACGATAAAAAATTCTTTTTCATACGATGCTTGATTGTTTGGAGACGTACGTTACAAAAACATTCCAGATATTTAAAAGTTTAAACAAGGCTTTGGATTTTTCATTATTAAATACATTTTTATTATTTTTTCCTGAGAAGTTAACCAATGTGCTACACTCTAAAAAATAGGAGCGCTAATAAAGTAGATATTGTAAAATTGTTTCCCAGACATCCATGGTAGCATTCCTAAACTTTGATATAAAACAGTCAAATGTATACTGAAGTTACCAGACTTGTATTGTAACAAGTGTAACAGTTTGTATATTTACAAGGCGGAAGTATGGTAACTGTCCCATACTGTGTTTAGGTTTATTACTTCCTAAACATTTTAGGAAGTTATTTAACAGTGTATAGATCTTACTTCCAATTATTTGACTTGGCTGCACACTTCTCGTTGAATAATTACTGTATCCAGCACTTTGTAGAACCCACACAGCTAGACATATCTCATTGCAGTGAGGTGTTTTATGTGTAAACAATATCGTATTTCTGTATAAGATAAGCCACCATTCATTGCCCTAACATTTCTCGAATTCGTTCCATAACACAGTATATTTCAAACGCATTACCGAATGAGGTAGCGCCGTAGTAACACGCTGGATTTACACTCGGGAGGACCCGGGTTAGATCCCACGCTCCGGCCATCCTGATTTCGGTTTTACATGGTTTCTCGAAATCGCTCCAGGTGAATGCTGGGGTGGTTCCTTAATAACGGCCATGGCCGACTCCTCCCCCAGCTTCTGTTATTGTACCAAGTTGTATGTCGCCGTAGGCCTATATAATGAGCTCGCTGCCGACGAGATGTAAAGCCCTCTTACCTTACCTTCAATTACGTTTACGCATTAAGTAGAGATACGCAAATTTTCTCGTTATTGCTTGGCAATAGGCTTCAATCCACAGGCTTGTACTTACTCGAACACAAAAACAAACACTAAAAGCAACAATTTCATTCTACACGTTATTTAAAGTCAATACGTTACGGGAAACTAAAAAACAACATTCTTAGATAGTGATATTTGCCAACTTTATGAGACATTTACTCATAACGATGCATTTTTCAAACGTTTTCTGTTTCGCTGCACTTAAATGTACGAAATTTTGGTTGCGGCGATTGTTCCTCAGAAGGACGTCACTCAAAAAAAATGTTTTGCCCAGAAAGTTGAAAACAAAGTCTTAAGTTAGTTGTTTTGTGATTTTCGTATGTTGGTTTGTAGAAACCTGCAATTTTAAATTATGGTTTTAGCGCAGAATTATGTATCAATCTCTCTTAAATGTGATGGTCGACGTATGTAAGAAGCAGACGGGATGTCTCAACCAGGTGAAGAGAAATGTAAAACAAACATCCACATACCTGCCGCGTATGTCCGCTGACATATCGCTCACATCTTCAGCGGCAGGGAAGTCAGTAGACCTTGGAGGGGAGAAGGGAAGAAGTACTGCGAATAACGACTGAGCATCTCGACATTTCCGGCCGGGTGCGGTGTGCTTGCTTGTTAAAATGTTTCAGACAGTTTTATCAGCGGGAGATGAGCCTCACAAGGCCGGCGAGATCTCGCAACTTCACCACGTGAAGGCACGCACACCATATCAGAGCCACTTTCCACGCCCTCCTCTTAACACTTTAAGAGGGCGTGGTACATAATTCAACGCTAAATGCTAAATCTACAACTGTAGGTTTCTTAAAGCCAATTTGTGAAAATTAAACAATAGCAATATTAGACAACAGTTTTAACCAACGTTTTAAACAAAATTGTTTCCAGTGTTACGAACTTCTGAGGCACAATCTCTGACGCCCGAACCTCGTGTATTTAACTGCTGCGCAAGAGATCACGTGTAACGAATTGGTAATTCTGGATAAATATTTACTCATAAAGTTGGCAAATACCATTATCTAGGATTGTCATTGAGTATTTAATCCACATTGGCTTCGAAAAAAAGTATAGAAAACAATTGATGTTTTCAGCGTTTATTTATCTGCTACGCACTCTTAAGGGTGCGGTCCACAGAAAATGTTTATTTTTTCTAGTAACATTAATATTTGTACGATATATAGTTTCTTTTGAAGACATATGTCTTCACTATTTTGTAACGTAATTAATTTTTTTAGGCTTCATAGTTATTGTGCAATGCATTTAAAAGCCCAAATTTGCATACAACTATTTTATGCTAGAGAAGAAAGTCAACTGACTTATCGATATAAAACTATACACACTGAAAAACAGCGTCTCGGTCTACGTCAAGATGCGTATGAAAACTATGTTGAATTTTGGTTAATTTTTTTTACTATCGAATTTGAAATATAAAATTACAAATTTTCTGAACTCTTTTATAAATCAGAAAAAAACCCCATGCTGTGTTTATAAGTATCTTGACGTTACATGAGACACAGTTTTCAGTGTGGATTATTTTATTTCTATATGTCAGTTGGTTATCCTTTAGTCTATAGCTTCAAACCGTCTTACGGAAATTTGAACTTTAAAATGTCAGTTTACAAAAACTATGAACGATTATAATGTTCATTACAGTAAAAAAAAATAGTCAAAATATATGTCTAAAAAGCAAAACATATCTCGTATAAATATAAAAATTATTTTAAATAATTAAAATTTTCGGTGAGCTGCCTTCTTAACAGGTGTCGGTGGCCGACAGGTTTTCTCGTAGATTTCCCGTTACCCTACTGCATCCCTTCATTCCATCGCTGCTCCATTCTCATCTATCTTCCTTCACCATCAGCAAATATCACCGCTACGCGGTGACTCAAATATATTTACTTCACTGGAGACTTCAACGCTAGTGCAAGCAGGAAGATCTCGACGCTGGTATAGAACAGAAGCCGAAAGGAGTTTACGAAGCTTGCTAACCTAGTTCAGGGAATCTGAACTTCACGTGTTATTTTGTGCACTAGCTAGATTACAAACAACTGTAGGTAAGTTCACGTAATTTTCGCAGTTGGACCAAGACGTAGTTTACATCCACTAGAGGCCGATGAGCCTATAATAAAGAAACAACTATATGAAGACCCACTCATGGGTATCTCTGTATCAGCGAGCAGCCAATAAAAATTTGTCTGCCTAAGTATAGTCTGTCTCATGTAAGTATGCAATATTTTGACAGTTCACTTCTAAGAAGTGTGTCTATAAGCAGGATTGCGTAGACCGTGCTTTTCCAGGAAGCCAGGCAGGTTTAAAGCCCCAAGCAATGGAACTGCCAGACACATTTCTCAGAAGATAAATGTCAAAATATGGAAAGTTACACGAGACAGACTATAAACAGATATTTTTGGAGGCTAACCTGCAGGTCAGTGAACACACGAATTTCTAACGTCTCTACTCATTTACTTACGCACGTGTTTTCTAGTTCGAGTGTTGCAGTCATGTAATAATTTGATATGTACTGTACGTGTGTCGTGTTCGCTGGTCGCAACAAGTACTATACTACAGTGGCGTGTGGTGACTGTGTTGCAAGGTAAGCTGAGTTTGTTGACAACTGTACTTGTTTACTTCCTCGTGTACATGCTAGCCTCTCAGACGTAGCTGTGTAGATGATTCCACACAATGTGTGTAGTTGGTGCGTTGCAGCTAACTTGTAGCTAGAGTAGCCGCATTACGTTCTGCTAGACCTAGCTGTACTGTTGCTATTGGTTCCTGCTGTGTGCACAGAGACTGTACAGTACTGAGCAAACACTAGCTTACCTTGCAACACCTCACCACACGCCAGTGCTCTACTGTGTGGGCTGGGGGCTACGCTTTTATCAATGTCAGCAATTCTTGAAATAGACGTGTAGGAACAAACTAATTTGAACTCACTCAGCACTCATTCATCTCTACGTACAGTTCTAACCATACATATCGTTCACATGCATCACGTCCTCAGCTGTGGACGCGGCGATTGAACAGGTAAAAGCTTTCTTCGTGATGGAAATAAACAAAACGCTAACCGGCCTATCAAGCACATAATGACGTGAACACTAGTAATAAACACGGAAACATGTTCACCGAAGCCTGCTGGGGAAATGAAAGCTGGACTTGATACTTCACTATTCAGGTGATAAACACGAATTAACTTTCACATTTCCTCGCGTAAAATGCAGTCCCGGGCACTGTGGGTGTGCGCTTATATAATCACTGCAGAAGAAACAACAAACCTGTTTCACTGAGAAATGGTCAAGTTAACTGACCTCAGACAACATCGAAGACTGTCTTCCGATAAGTACAGCACTCTACATCTGAGTCAGAGACTGTCGCCTACCAACATCATGTGGCTCGGGACTCGTATAGTTACAGATTCATGTTAGGACAAGCTAGAATTTAAACTACCATAACATTATGACACTTTCACAATTGGAGCACAACTTATTTTATACACATTGGCAGATTCGGTGCCAATCATTAAGGACCCCTGATTTTCACGAACATATTTTTGCATCACTTTGCTTCATTTTCACATCTGAAACTCTGCTTCGTGGTTTTTGGCAATGTGAGTTTTTGTAGATGCGTCACTTATTTGACTGCGCCAGTCAGGATAAGAGTATTGTGACACTATACGTCTGTGACTTGCCAGTAGTGACACAAGACAAGTGAAAGTTATGCATCACTGTCCATGAAACAGAAATGCTGATTTCCCCAAACGGCATCGCAACCAAATGGATCCAAAATATTTTCGGCAAATAATTCGTGACTCTAAAAATAATAAAAAAGAAACAGTAGACAGGTCCACTAACTATGTATCACTGTAGCAACGATTAGACAAACAACACTGGTGTATGCTTTAGTACATAGATATATGCGGAGTCTACTGAGAAGGCCGGTGAAGTCCTAGTATTCACGCAGCTCTGAACACGGAACAACGTTAGACTGCACCGGACCAGATGTCAGTACAACACAGGATACCACTACACTCAGAACTCTCTCGTTCGTCTGTTGCTTCTAGATACACGAAGTTAAGACAAACTGAAAGTTCAACTTGTTTTTTATCATTCCCGCATTGTGAAAGCTAAATCACATTTCGACATAAGAATCTTCACACTGAAAAAAGTTTTTTTGGTCTCCACAACATATTTTGTTGTAATGGACATAACCAATTATTTTTTTGTGTTCACCACAAATTTTTTTAAGTTCTGCAGTGATTAAAAATATTTGGTAGCCCCTACAAAAATTTTGTTCAAGTCCATATTGATGAAACATTTTGTAGCTACCTCAAAATTTTTTTTTTCTGAGCATAAGTACTTCTAACGTAATTTGTGAGAATGAATTAAAATAAAAAAAATTACATATGGTACAAGTTCGCTATTTTCATTACATATACGCCGTTCAGTAAAAAGAAGTGATTATGGTACAATGTTGCTATTTTCATTACATACACACAGAACTAAATAAACATACTTGAGTAAAACCTTATTTTTCAATAAGACGGCTGTAGCATATGAATTCAAACTATAACTCATTGCGTTTGTGTAGGTACTTGTTCAAAATTAGCTTACGATTCGTCTGATTACATTTCCTGGCCTGTATTTCGGGACTAGACGTGTTTCAAAATGCGGTATGGTAGTTCACATTTTCTGATTGGCCGAATTATGTGTTGGTGTGTATTGACTGTTGGTTTGCGAAGCCGCGATAGGCAACTGCCAAAATTAATTAATTATGCGTGACTAGGTTGAATACAAACACGAATCCTCACTCAGGCACTTCAGTTTAAGCCTACAGTGTGCTAAGCATGTTTAGCCAAAAATTAGTGTCTTCAGTCAAAACTCTACTAACTTGTAGGTAAAATGGGTAGTTCACCAAAAATTGTAATTGTTAAATAACTTTTGTATTTGGACGATGCATGGTTTGTTTTCTAGATATTCACTGTGACTATTTTTACTGCAGTGAACATTTGTTTCTGTGTAATGGAAGGCCGAAGTCCAAATTTTCATAAAACTTTTTTACATTAGAAAGGAATATCACTGACTTATCGAAATTTAATAATTCACACTAAAGACCAGTGTTACAAAATACGTCGAAATATATAAGTACAGCGATTATTTTTTGTATTGAAATAATGAATTTGAAAAAAAAATACAATTTTATAAATTTTCTAAAACATTCGAAAATGTTAAATACGGTTTTTATTAATATATTCTGAAAGCCTGAGACACTGTTCTACAGTGTTAGTTATTTCAGTTTGGTAAGACTGTTAGTTGGTTTGTTAGCATATAGCCGTTTTATAACATTTGGACATTGACATGCCATTACACGAAAGCTAAAAAGAATTTTCAATTCAGTAAAAATTAGTCACAACGTATGTACACAAAAAAAACTATGTCTCGTACAAATGTAAAAATTATTACATTTTATGTGAACTATTCACTTAACGAAGTAGGTACTATCAACAAGTTAGCAGGGCTTTGGTACAAATATGAAAACTATTAAAATAATTAAAGTTTTCTGTGAAACGTCCTCATAACAACCTTGAGGCGAAATTAACATCTTTAACAAAGAATTCACGGGCGGTAATTACGAGATAAAAGCCCGACAAGGCATCTTCGGGCGCGAAGCGGCCAACTGGACTGTGTTACGTCTCGGAAAACAGGACGGTTATGAACCTACTATTTTTCGTTGCGTCTGGCGGTAGATTTAACCGTCCGATAACAAACTACTTCCACGATAGAACCTTTCTACTGTGATCTACTTGAAAGCAAAATTTTCCACAGCTCACGTCCGCAGCTCATGTATTGTTGCTTGCGCGGACCAAATTTCGCGAAATTATTTCGCGCCTGTTTACGTCTAATAAACACTGCGGATCCATTTCACGTTAGCAACTGGACGGGAGAGTTTCTGAATCAACTTAGCCGTACGTGTACAGATCACCACGTGTCGATATTGATCCTGTCACTAGGAGTCATCATTATATTGCCGGAAACTCCGAGGGTTCATTTGAGTTGTTCAGACTTCCGACACTGTGTATTTAGGTCGCTATCGTAAACCATTTAGGTGACAGTTTATGAAATAAGTCTTGGAGACTTCAAGAGGGTACAAATAAGCGGAGGGTTACAAAGACGGGGAACGGGACTAACCCGAGAAAACCTGCTGGTGAACGGCAATTTCCAACTCGTTCCCATATGAGAGAGCGACTCCAAGGGGAAACTAACCCGGATCGCCGTGGTGAGAGGTAAATGATCTAACCGCTACTACACACCGCCCTCTCATTCCGCCAAAGGAGAAAGTACGGTATGTTTTCATGTAATAGCAACTGTAAACGAAATTTTCCAAAAGTTGTCATACGTAGGGACGATAACATTTTGCGGCATAATTTCAAGTCAAGCTTGAAAGAAACCACATGCATAGGTTAGGTCGTTCAGGATGAAGTGAGCTCTAAAATCAACCTTTGAAAAATATCACTAATCTATACTGCATATAACTCAACATTAACTTAGTCCCCTTTCTGCTTGTATGGTTGGCAGTAAAATTACGAAATATAGTTTCGTGTATTTTTTTTATTTAAATGCAACAATCCCGAAAAAAATCAACTGAAATCGACATAATTGTATTTTTTAATAAACTGGTTATTATCAATTTACATATGTACAGTTCCTACCGACTGTACAAGTTATCTTACACTCGCAAACACCAAGTGACGTGTACAGAGAGGTTAGACGCTTCCCGTCGTTAACTGTTACGTGCAGAAAAATACGAATTGGTCTGAAAATATAATTGTAGCACGACTTTTTTGAGGGCTCACTTTATCCCGAAACGCCTGTGCAGTAATACTTAACAATTCTGGGCCACAGTTTATATGATCCTCTCTAGACAACCCTTAGCCAATCATAAATGCACAACATACAAGAAAACAAAGAGAAATTCTTGTGGTATCACGTCTGAATGAAACTGGCTATTCATACGGACAGCAACAAGACAGAAAACTGAGACTTCATATTACGTAGGACAATAAAGTATAAGCTACGGGTTATTGAACGCACGAAATTTTACGGCATCTATTTACTAGACACTCCCTGCAGAAATCTGAGCCAACGACAAGTTCGTTAGGAAACATCGACCCAATACAGAGAAAAAGATTCCGAACAGTCAATCATATTAATTATTGACTGTATATGTTGTAAGTAGTGTGTCACTTTCCAACAATATTTTTATTGATTTAACTATACATGAAACACGTCAATCGTTTTATTTTGTGGCCTAGCAACATGTATATTTAATCAGATTAAATCATCTGCGTGAGGAACTGAACATACACATGTGAGCAAAATATTCGGTTGATTCAACTGTTGCTCGCTTGTTTGGCAAATGTAGAGCAACTGATTTTCGGCGAATAAAGTTTTGCTCCAATTTCTTTCAATGTGTTATGTGCACTTCTTCAGCTCCGATTCGTGGTCAATGGTTGGATGTTATTTTACTCTCAGCTTCTAGAAATTTAGCCATTAAATCACAGACGTGTGGTGTCTGTGTAACATTATTCTGACTGGCACAGTCAAATGCCTCTACAAATATTTAGGCTGAACATGAAGCAGAACTGCAGATGTGTTCTCAAGTTATTGAAAGAAGTTGGTGCAAAATTTTTGTCGCCAGAACATATTTATGGTATATTGCACCAAACCTTTTTTCTCTGTGCAAGACACTTGTTTGCCGGTGAAATGTGAAGTGGGTCAACAAGTGGATAAGTTCAGGTTGCACACGGATCTGTGGAGTTTACAGGACACTGAACCCAAGGAAAGTTTCCTGCTCGTAATTACAATGGAATGAATCAACAGCCTCCAGATAGTCCTGCTTGCTGGCGTGCGAGGGAGGGCAAGTTGCTGGTCTCGCATTACTCTGGCTGGAGGCGTGTGTAACCTACCGCCACTAGTCTGAAGAGCGGGCGGACATTCCTCGCTGAGACTTTCGAACCGGTTACTTTGCGCAAGTTGCTCAAGTCTTCGCTCTGAAGTTTGTCCATGGAAACTAAGACTTCCAGGGTTGGCCGCTTATTGCATTTCACACTCCACTCTTCCCCTCAATTATCATTCAGTTTTCACATGTTTAACACTTTAAGGACTACATATACTTACCAGGCAAGACAGAAGCACAGACTACATAGCAATACAGATGTAAAACCACATGGCTGACCCGGGTCTGTCTGACTTCTGCATGTTACAACAGGTTTCCTATTGGTTTGACTGCCGGCAAGCAGGGCAGCCACCATAGGTAGATGTTTCCGCCATGTTCCTGACCAACTAAGTCATTCTGCTGGTGCTTGTCACTGAGTTCGAAGCACAGTCAACTTTTTTCAACTCTGTATTAGTCAATAATCTATGAAGAAGAGAGTCACTTCCAAACAAGACGGCCAGAATGCGAGCATTCTGTACAACCTCCATCATTGGTCAGCATTCATCCAATGAATTGTTTAGTTGACTGTGCGCCAGCGAAGATGTGTCTAACGTGCCTTAGATTCAATCTTATTAGCAGTATGAAGATTCATTCAGTTTTGTATACGAGAAATATTTTATAGAGGCAGATCCAGAGGAATCGCTGGAGCCACTGGTTATTACAGAAAATAATTTTACTCTAATTTGTTTCAGTGCCTTTTGTGCACATCTGCAGCTTTGATTCATGGTCAACGATTTGGTGTTTTACCTCTCAACGTCTAGGGAACACAGCAGCCAATCACAGTCGTATGATGTCTCAGTAACATTATTCTGATTGGATAAGTGAAATGAACTATTCCCCTGCACAAATTCTTGATATCCAATAACCATGAAGTAGGGTTGCAGATGTGTACGAAAGGCGTTGAAACAAACAGGGGCTAAATTATTTGCGCGAAAAGTTCACGGCCCTAGGCATTACACGTGTGACTGCTTTACTATTGGTTGATCACTCTACCGCGAAACTTCTAATAATTTGTCAGAAGCATTATCCGTGGAAGGACACGACATTGAGGGCCAATGAGAGACGCTGCACGAGCCTACAGCCTTTACGAGTCTAGTCATCTGGCAGAAAACTTTGCTTGTCTCTATAGCAATGGAGTATGTCAACAAACACAATCATTCTCATAAAGTCCCATTGCCGCATAGTTTCAAATTTATGATAACCGAGCAAGTGGATCAATGGTAAAACACTCGCCTCGCATTTGGAAGGACTCAGGTTCGATCCCCGGCTTCGGCCATCCTGATTTCTGTTTTCCAGGTATCCCAAAAAAACTCCAGGGGGCTTATGCTCAAGTTTTCAGTCGCATGCAGTTTGGAAGCACAATGATACATTTTTACGACATAGAGGAACGTTTTTTTTTATTTTAGCATAAAATGATGAAATGCCGAACAATGAAACAATCTCCATGTTCTGTAAAAGACCACTCGTCTTCCAACTCGCATGCGACTGAAAACTGGAGCATAGGCCCTCACGCTAATACTGGGATTGTTCTTTAAAACCGGCCCTGTTTGACTCCTTTCCCTTGTGTATCTCTACCAAGACCTTGTGTCGTCCAAGGGTACGTAGAAAGGGTAAAAAAATAATAACAATAACAAATAAAATGTATATGAAATAAACTAAATGAAAACGAATTGTTGTAAGGTGTTCCTTCAGCGGTAGAGAAATGCTAATGAATGTGTAGCCTGAACTATATTTGAAAGTATTATTATAAGTGTCATGCGGTTGTTGAAATGCAGTTATACATTTCCCAAACAGCAACGTTGGATTATCTATGGCCGCTTGGTGTGTTAGGGCGGGGGGGGGGGGGGGTAGATGCACGAGTACGAACTAACCTCTTTGCTAGCAAAAATTTAAAAGTCCGCTATCTTACTGATATAGTTCTAGTGGATGTGTCACTCTTTGTTTTGATTTATTTGGTATAAATTGATACTAGGGAATTTCAAGTTTTAATTTGGGTATTTGTTACCATTCAAAATCCTGTACATGCGAGCTCTTTCGCTGTAGAGCTACTGTTTATAAGGTTGGCTGTTGATGTCTCTGGACAGTTTAACACCAATACTGCATGAAATAATTCACTGACTCACATGCTACCTTGCACAACTGAATCAACAGCCGCCAATGAACGAGCAGCTGAGGAAAGTACATGCTTATATGCCCGTAGATCGATAACTTAGAAATTTCAGGAAATATTGAAACCGATTTCAAGATTTATCTTTGTCTATTGAAAATTGAAGAAATAACAAACTATATAATAAAAATATATAACTAGAGATGATGGTTTATCGTGGTAAAACTTGACTGCTGGGTTTTAACGCACGTTCACATTATGAATAGGCCACTTTCTTGCTTGTATTTGGAGCTGTTACCATATTTGACTGAGCCAATAAGAATCCAATTCCGCTATTGTAATATTTGATGCCTGTTATTGGTCTACAGACAGCTACGTTATGTCAGACGTATATCACCCAATCATGCATGTCACAAGAAACTACAGTGTTTTCAAGGGTATGTTGACACAAGTAATTTTCGCGATATACTATCATCTCTAAATATAACCGATAATAAAAATCGCGCAAAAAAATTTACGTATACGCATGTGTGTGTAAAATGAAAATAGAGTACTTGATAACAAACCTGCAAGAGATTATGTCAGAATGAACCCCAGAGAATTAATTAAGAACAACGCAGAGGAAACGTGTGGAACTAACAACCGCGAGAGTTCAGAAAGTCAGGCCAACACAATTACATCACAGACTGGGACGAGAAGCACATTACTCACAAGACTGGAGGACACAGTGAGGACTACACAGAACTAAGAATGTTTCCTTAGACATAGATAATGTGGACATGAAGGTGACAGGTTCTCAGTGCAGACAGAATATTTTCCAGTAGCACTTAGAACCTAATCTTCGTGGAGACGACGGATATCCTGTGAACGAGACGCGCGTGACACTCGCGCCCTTGCAGCTGTCTGTTACCGAGAGAAGGACAGAGATATCTCACGTGACAGTCGTCTCAACTTTGCTACTTTCACAACTTACAACTTAAGGGCATTCACGAGACTAAAATTCATAATTATATATTTGTACTGCATAGTGTTTGTTTTGTAGACGTTACTTATGACTACATTTCCCACTTGTAATTTTTTTAGCTTGGATAGGCTTCCTATAGCGACATGACAAAACCATAATTTGCAAGTTACAAGAACATGGGCATAACAAAAGCCTAGGGATCTATTCAAATGAAAATAATTGACGCTGCGGTTAGATATTATTGGCCATATGATAAAATATTTATAAACACTCAGTGTAATTCATTTGTATTTTTCAAAAATCTGAAAATCATGACAATTTACTTTATTTATAGCAATTCTTTAAAAAGTAAAAAAAACCTTCATTGTTTGTTTTTTCAATAATTTAGCATATGACCCGTAATCTGTAATTTAAGTGTAAATTATTTCATTCAAGTAAGTGTCTTGGCTTTCGTTATTGCTATGTTCCCATAACTTGGAAATGCTGACTTTGACATGCCGCTATGAGAAGACTATGAGAGCTAAATTATTTTAACAAGTGGAAAATGTAGTCACAAGTAACGTCTATAAAACCAACAGTATGTCGTGCAAACATAAAACTATGGATTTTGGTCACGTGAACACTCTTAGGCCTTAGGGGAGACGAACGTCACCAACTTGAATTAATACAAATTTGGTGATAACTATGAGGACCTGGTTTCCGCGTGAAGATTACAGCACTAGCTAGTTTAAATACCTTATGTGCACACTGGTACACTGGCCAAGGTACTTGGATGGCATGAATGTGTACAGAAGTGTCGCTCATCTGGCTGAACCAATCAGAATAATGGTACTGAGACACCACACGTCTGTGATGAGCGGGTAGAATACCTAGATGTCGTGAGTTAATAACATCCAATCATTAACCACGAAGCAGAGCTGCAGATGCGCACAAGGCATTGAAACAAATGTGCACAAATTTCTTTTCACCAAAAAATTAGTGACTCTAATAATTCGAGAAGGTGATTTATCGCGAAAATGTTTTCTGCCAGCGTATTCTGCAAATCAGTGTAACGTTCTGCGTCATGTATTGTTGGCCGACGGTTATGTGGCACAACCTAGTTGTTTACAGACGAATCACATACGTCCAGAAGTAGTGCACCAGAGTTATCATTGGCCCAGTCAAATAGGGACTCGCCAGTAACGAAATAAAAGCGTAAGAAATGTATGCATTACATTGAAGCCTAGCAAACAGTCAACTTTTCCCGCGATAAATCACCTTCTCTACTAATAATACTTTTTGTCTTTGATTTGTTTGTTCACATCTGGCTATGATGCTAGGGCGCAGACTATGACATGGTGGACAGGAAGTGAGTGAGTGAGAGGTTTTGGTCAGTGCTCAACATCGAGGTCTTTAGCGCTGGTGAATGGGTGATATGAGGTGAGTATGGAACAGCATCGGAATGAAACGGTGGGGAAACGGGAGATCCAGAGAAAATCCGCCGACCAACGGCATCGTCCGGCACGATTTCCACATGCGAAAACCCGGGGCCCGACCCCGCCAGGAATCAAACCCGGTACTGTAGGGGCAGGAAGATTTTGCAGAAATATTTTTGCACCATGTTTATTTCAGTGTCTTACATGCACATCTGCTATTCTGCTTCATGGTTATTGGCAGCGTGTCTGTGTGAAGTGCCATATCTCATTTGACTGAACCAATCACAAAATATTTCCTGCAACTCCACAAGTCTGTAATTTACCAGAAGAATCTCAAGGCTCGTGACAGTTAAAATAGCCAATCACTGACCACGAAGCAGAACTACAGATGTGCACGTAAGGAACGGAAACTTAGTGAAGCAAAATTCTTTTCGCGAAAAACGAGGGTCCCTAATCATTGAAAATTGCTTTCATAATTGACAAACTTTTATGTTAACTTTCGAATTTGTGTTTAAACAATTCTCCTAATTAACACATTTATAAATATATATGTATACATGAAAAGGTGCAATCATAAGGATGATGTATACATCTACAGATAACTTCAAATTGGGGATATTAACTTATCTAGTCCAAGTTTTGAGCCCACGAATATTGCGTCTAAATTCCATTTGTAAATGTTAATGTATTTGTTTAAGTAATACATACAGCGTACTAAAAAGTTTAAAGGTTAATTATTTTTACGAGACTGTATTCTGAACGTCTGACTTGAACAGTATTGCCTTTGGAATTAATACTTTAAAATTCAGATAACGTTTTTTAGAAATTTCATGTCCAAAGCAATATATGTTGGTTTTGGTGCTACGAACACATAATATTTTGATATGTTCTGTACTTTAGCTGATGCAATATAGTCTTTTGACGGTAAAGTGATCACTAAGGCAACAAGTATGTCGTAAACAGATTTTTGTGCCGTTTGTTTCAATGTCTTATGTGCACATCGCCAACTCTGCTTCGTGGTCAATGATAGGAAGGTTTTGCACTTTCAGCGCCCAGTTTTCTAACAGATAATCACGGATGTGTGATGTCGCAATAACCTAGTTCTATATGGCACAGTTAATAACAGAAACTTCCACGCAGACACGCTACCAATATCCACAAAACAGAGGGTATTGAAACAAATTGGTGTCAAAATATTTTCGTGAAAATCTGGGGTCCCTACTTAACTGAGACTTTCAAAATACGCGTTGCAAGTGGTCAGGTGTACATCTGACAAGATAGCGTGGAAGTCAGTTGATTGTTTTCACGCAGGTTAGCTGTTGGTTCTGAGCCATCAAGCCCGAGTTTCTGTACCAGTGAGTAAATCACAAAATTAAATTACGTGTACAAGAGTTTGAAGCCAAGCGTGTACTTAAATGAATTCACGAAATTTACGAGCTATAATAATAATGAAACAAGTACACTACATCAAACACACAACGTCTCCATTTCTCTTTTGTAAACAAGAATATACTGTATCATTTGGAGCAGCTATGAATAACTAAATATTCACACAGACATGTTTAATAAAGAAAGCATAGAACTGTACGTTCTTCTTTTGACTCAAAGTAAATTCTTCATGTTGCTTTTTATGTCTGTTCCTGCACGAGCGGATGTGCAGTAAACTGTAACTACCTCGGGAAAAAATGTTTCTTGTTCTGTGGTTGCACTGTACATTTCTAAACAATACGTTTAACAGACAAGCAGTGCATGAAACCGCACAGACATGAAGCAACAAGGTTATCGTGGCCGATAACCAGCCGATTATTCATTTTATCTACTTTGCAGCATTCCACCGAGCATAACGAATACAACCACGATTCTACCATCACTTTATTTAATTGACTTATGTTTACGTCTGTAGCCCTACTTCGTGGTCAGTGATGGGTGTTTAGTTTCACTTATATTTGGGATTTACTGGCAATTCACAGACGTATGGTGGCACAATAACTTTATTCTGATTGGTACAGTCAAATGAGAGACTATCTGAACAAATGAGTGAGAAATTTTTGTTCGGTGCTTAACATCGAGGTCTTTAGCGCGGGTGAGGGGTGACATGATGTGAGTATAGAGCAGCGCCTGAAACAGGAGATTCCCGAGAAAACCCGCCGACTAATTGCTTCGTCCGGCACGATTCCCACATGCGACAATCCGGGGACCGACCCCGCCGAGAATCGAACCCGGATCGCCTTGATGGGAGGCGAGAGGTCTGACCTCTCGGCCACCGCGGCCCCCGTATCTGAACAAAGACACGCTGCCAGTAACCATGGAGCAGAGCTGTCAATATTAAACAAAATTGTACAAAAAAGCTTTGGCTACAAAATCTTGACTCTCGTGTTTTAGTAGGTATGAAATAGAGCAAAGAATTATAAAATTCTGTAACGAATATTATAATGATTAAAATTATTTGTAGAATAATTTTATTATATCTGTCGAGCTAGCTTAAATAGTAAAATACGTTGATATCTTGAAATGATTTTGTAACTAATCGATATGTAGTCGTTATCATCTTATATCTTTACACAGTACAACAAAATGTCAAGCATATCACGAATCAACAAAAATCTGAGGTGGGTATTGAACTGGAAAACCTCTAATCCTTTTGCCTACTTTAGTTTAGGACCTATGAACAAGAACGAGAATATTTTGCGTAATAATTTTGGGCCAAGCTTAACTGCAACCACTTATACATTTATGTAGTGTTTACAACTGAGCCACTTTTCATACAACCTCCCTAGAGAATTTTTAACTGATTATTAACCCTACAACAAACGATGGACCGAATCTCGTGAATACACTTCATGGAGCATAAATATTGGGTACTATCTATTATTTACTTATGCAATATTTCTAAGTACTTAACGAAAATAGCATCTAGGTTTCATGGGTATGACATAGCTTAAGACGAAATACCACATAATTTATCATTCAATACGATATTTGTATAATTGATGACAGTTTCCTTCCTGGAAATGAAGTCATTATATGATTGACGACTGCGTCAAATTAATAATTTTGTGTCATCTTAAATAAATAAATTAATAAATAAATAAAAATAAATAAATAAATAAATATATATATATATATATATATACACATGCATACATAAAGGAACACATTTCGTTGCTCTGCTAATTCCAATAAAATAAAATAGAAAAATAAAAACTGATAAAAATCACCTCTTTTACTTTCAAATAAATATAAAATATTCGAAAAGTTGCAAAATGCACTCAAAGCTTAGACTGAAATAACAAAAATGAAGAGTCAAGCGATTAGAAAATCTATAAAAAATTAATAATTTACTACAAAATCGCTTTGCTGTGTTAACCAATAATAATTAAATATAGAACACATAAAATAGATAGAAATATCCCGCCTACAAATAGAAACCAAATTTTCCTTATATTGATCAAAAGTAATCTAAGTAGCCTAATTCCTACGATGCCTGGTTGATACAATCCTCAGAGAACATCCTCAACGCAGCATCTGGAACCAACCTTGAAACTAGTGCAACGCATATATATTGGTAGAGCCGCTATTTTGCAGCGAACATTTTTTTAGCATTAATTGGCTGCAATGCATTATGGGAACAATAGCAGCTTTGTTTCAAAGTCTGCAATTGGATAATTTATCTCAGTCTTCTCTTGAGGTTCTACTGGCCAATCACACAATTATTATGTCATTGTAATCTTATTCTGATAAGCTCAGTTAAATTAACCCATGTAGTCACGCAATTATTTTATAGTTCGAGTGTTGCAGCCGTGCAATATTTTTGTGCCCGCTGTACCTCTGTCCTGCTGACTTATCGCAACCAATACCGTGTGTTTGTGCTACGTGCCATATTTGTGTCAGAATTGCTCGAGAATACACCAACCAGGTCACCTTCAAGAGAACATCTACTATACTGAGCGCAGATTCCATACTATGTGCAGTTCTAACCAAACATGTCTGCAACGTGCGACATGTCCTCGTTCGTGGACGTAGTGGTTGAATGCGTTAAAGACGTGTCTTAACAAAGACACGCTGCCAATAACAATGAAGCCGAGCTGCTGATGTGCAGGTTAGACAGTGAAACAAGTTGGAAAAATCCTTTTGACGAAAAACTTGTGGCTCTCGGTATCGATAGTTTCCTGAACATCTTGGATTTATTTAAATGTGTTCAAAACATTTCATGTGACGTTTTTATTATGGTCTTAAAACACAGCTAAGTATGGCTTCATGAAATACCTTCAACAGTTATTTAAATGTCAAAAATTGGTATTTTTTCAATAGTATTAAATACAATTGATCGAAATTACGTGGTAACTAATTATGTATGTATATATATACATATATGTATATATACATACATATATATGTGCATATATATCAGTCTGGCATAAAAATTACATAAGTTAGTAAGCACAAGCTTACAATATTTTATTAAGTATAGATGCTGGTATTAATAGGCGCTGAATGTCAAATTTAAATCATACTAATTAGTTACAAAGACATGGGCATAAAATTAATATAGCTAGAAAATCGCCCACATGAATAATACAAACCCTTGACCCAGCGTACAGGCGTGCGGGAGAGATATGATGCGGTCTCCGCGGCCCAAGAACCACTGACTTCCGGAAAGTTATACCTATACATGCCACGCCCATTACCGCTAACATGATAACTGCATATGAGTGGTTGCATTCATACTGAGATATAAAAAACACTCCTTGCTAACTTTCTCCTTGGCTGAGCCAGGCGCTGATATTTTCAATGCCTGATTAACACGTATGTCGGCACTAGAAAGTTCACGACGCCGTCTGTTAGTTGCATTTTAAAAACTGCACTGAGCAAACAAAGTTGAAACCCACACCAATATGATGAGTAGGGACAAGAAACTGTTCGAAGATTTAAAGATCTGTATACTAGAATCCACAGTTCTATTTTCGTGAGTTGTCCAATGCGTGATGACCCGACGAGGAGTCAAGTAATTGGTTCTTGTTTCCTTGCAGAATTTATATACATGCAGATTTGCGCAAGTCATGTGAGATAAATAATGACATACAAAACTAACGTCATCTTGTGGTGACAGGCAAAACTTCACTATACTGTAGTTACCAGAATACAGTCTGCGATTCAATTGGCCATGAAATTTTATGTGTTATCAATCACGTGTGCGATCACGTTTCAGAAGATTGACCACTATACCATGGATAGAGATGATCGTACACTGTAAGAAAACTTCCTAAAATGTTTAGAAAGTAATAAACCTAAACACAGTATGGGACAGTTACCATACTTCCGCCTTGTAAATATACAAACTGTTACGATTATTACAATCCAAGTCTGGTAACTTCAGTATACATTTGACTGTTTTATAAAATAGTTTAGGAGTGCTACCATGGATGTCTGGCAAACAGTTCTACCATACCTGCTTTCTTAGCGTTCCTATATGCACGGGTGGCAAATTTACAAACTATTTTTAGAGTGTATATTAAAAAAATATTTCTCGTCAACATACTCTTGAAAGCGCTGCAGTTTCTTGCAACATGTATGATTGGGTGATATGCGTTTGACACAAGGTAACTGTCTACATACTAATACTAATAGCAGGCTTCAAATATTACAATAACGGGATTCTTACTGGCTCAGTTTAATAGGGTAACCACTCCACATACAAGGGGACGCCAGTAATGTTATGTTAACCTAAACAAACGTTAGAACTCAGCAAACAATCAAGTTTTCCCGTGATAAACCATCATCTATAAGAATGAAAGTATTCTCAATGACAGACCACGACATTGTCGGCCAATGGGAGACGTATAACAAACCTGTGGATTATAGTCTCCTGCCAGAAAATAACGCCAATTTTGTACGTCTCTGCTGATAATTTTTAATCCAGTCGTACACAATGCTTCAGTGTACACTCATTTGAAGTGTAAAGGATCATCAATAAGATGAGTTACTGACTTATCGCGGAAAATGTTGACAGTTTGTTAGGTTTCGTTATAACATGTTAATGTCACACTGTTTTTTTCGACATTGATATGTCACCATTTGGCTGGCCCATTACACCATTACTGAAAGTTTGTTATTTGTCTGTAATCAACTCTACGTTATCACAAGAGACAACCAATTTTTCCGGATTAATATGAAGAGATTTTAGATACTAAAAGATTTTTAAATGCGAGTTTCTTTGGCGATTGAATGATTTTTAATGAAACTCGCCCTGAACCAATAGCAGACCTGCATGTAAACACTCACTGGCTCCTACACTACCTTGTCACATGTACAAATGAACACTCACTGTAGCAGCAGACAATGTACAAGTATCTGACGACATAGTGTGTATAGGATAGTGGAATCTAGCAGGCAGGTCGTTGAACCCACGACATTTTCGAGTCTCACATTCGCATAACTATCATCCGATCGTACATGACTCAGGATACCTTACTATTTTGAAAAAACACTCTGACACGGAACATTCTTGCAAATTTCGAACTGAATACGGATGTGATATCTACCTACAACATAACCATTTTCCACATCATTCGTCGCTGTTGATCTCGTGACAAGAGATGCTACACAGGCATCACAGACATATGATCGCGACTAGAGTGAAACACATCTCGTATAAACAGAAGCACAGACAACAGAACAGGAGCGAGGGAAAGTTCTGATGTCTTGGTCAGACAGAAACAACAAGGGGTTATGAAATACGAGAAGTAAACAAGGTGCCGCATGTCCACATGTTGACTGCGGAGTGGAGATGTCTCCTGTGCGCATTCCACACACAGATGGAGTGAAAAAACTAACACTCGGACAGCAAGGTTATCCCTTCCCATACTAGAACAATTACTAGAGATTCTGATTTTTGATAAAAATAATTTTGCTCTAATTTGTTTTAGTGCCATATATGCACATCTACAGCTTTGCTTCACGGTCAATGATTGGATGTTTGTTCCTCTCAGCGTCTAGGGATTCTACCCGCCAATCACAGACGTGTGGTGTCGCAGTAACATTATTCTGATTGGCTCAGTCAAATAAGCGATGCCTCTACACGAATACACGCTGCCAAATAACCCCATAAGGTATTGAAACAAAGTGACTGAAAATATTTCCCGCAAATCTGGGGTCCTAAGTAATCAGCTCCCGAAGCATCTAGATTATACCGTAAGTAGAGATGCGTGGATCAATGTTTTATGAACGGTTGATGCTCATAAGACGTAACTTCTGCACACAAGTCACCACAAATATTACCGATACAAAGTACAGTGCTCACCACAGTAAACTATATTGCAACGACTGTACTCGTAAATTAAGGCACTGCTGAGTAAGTTAAATTATTGCCGTTTAGTTTGGGTAAAAATGTCAATACATTTTTGGGAGTTTTTACAATGTAGTACATCCTGCTGTGTGACGAAACTTCCGTCGTAGTTGTGGGCGGTCCTGGTATTTGTTTCATACTTCCCGTGGCGGGAGAATAATTAACACGGACACATGAACTGTCTGAAGATACGCAGTTTAGAAAGCTAGGAGCCTCATTAGGCGCTCGTCAGCGGCGTGTCTGCGAGAATGTTCTTGGACTGTAAGGTCCACCTTCGCTGGAAAGTTATCTCAATTTCACCTTACTGGCCTCTGCATTCTCTCCGCGCACGTAGGCGGAGGGGAAAAGAAACTTTACCGAAACCATTTCACGGTATTTCCGAGTAACTGAATACGTGTTCATTGATTGTCGCAATTTTCGTTTTACAGGTGCGGTCTTCCGTATTTCGAAGTTACTGCCGTGAACTAATGATCCACTTGAAGTTATAGTTGTTAACAATCCGAGCTAGGTGATGTGTTAAGTAACTGTACTCGCCTGCAAGAGGGCACGGGTTCGAGTCCCATTCTGGCCATCCTAACCCAAGTTGTCCATACTGCTACAAGGTCACTCCACGCGAATTTCAGAATGACTCCAGAGACATTACTTATTTTTGGCGAAAATAATTTAGCACCAACTCGTTTCAGATTCTTACGTACACATCTATAACTAATGACACAAGTAGACATCTCCAGCTACCTAGTTACAGTATTAACACCACGATATTACTCAAAACATAAAGATAAACATAATAAAGACTGGGCTTCAAAAGTGATTATTAATTGACCGTGAACCGTTCATTTACACATGAGTAAAGATGTGTAAATTTTACGTTATTTTTTTGCAGATTATATTTCGCTATCATTGGAGATGATAGTATATCGTCAAAATGTTTTGTGCCGACATACCCTAGATAACGCTGTAGTTTCCTGCAACATATATGATTCGATGAGACACTTCTGACACAACTTAGCCGTACGCAGACCAATGACAGGCATCAAATAGTACAATATCGGTTATCTTATTGGTTCAGTCAAACCGGGTAACAGCTTCACGTACAAGAGAAAGCCAGTAATCTTCTGGTAAGCTGAACGTGTGTTGAAGTCAAGTTTTCCCGCGATAAACCATCTCCTCTAACCATTATGTGTGTATAAGAACACAATCAACGATTCCGTTGGCCACGACCCTCTATGCGATATCAATAATTATTTGTCAGAAGTATTCTTCACGACATTGTTGGCCAACGAGAGACGTCAAACGAACCTACAACTATCTGGAGTCTAGTATGTTGGCAGACGTGTGTGCCTATGAGTCGTACAAACCTGGACTCCGCGATCCTTTATCTCTAGACGGCTAGAAGCAACTATTATTTTTGCAATGATATATTTTTTAATAACTGTTTAACTGAGATAACGAGACGTGACATGAAGCAGTCGAGGTTACGTTCACAGCGTGTTTCACGGGAATATTCTCATGTCGCTGTGGGTATGAGGAATTCAACATTAACAGTCGCAACTCTTCAACAGCACGACTCTAGACGTCAAGGTGGAGTGTAATGAGGATAGTTTAGTGATCACTAAACATCGAAGTCTTCAGCGCTGGTGAGGTGTGACACGACGTGAGCACAGAGCTGCACCGGAATGAAGGGGCGGGAGGAAACGGGAGATCCCGAGACCAACGGTATCGTCCGGCACGATCCCCACATGCGGGGAATGACCCCGCCGGAACGAAACCCGGATCGCCTTTGATAAGAGGCGAGTGCTTTAACTACTGCGCCCCAGGACACAGAATAGAGAGTAATACAGACGTGAAATGACATGGCGGCTGTTTTGTTGCGGGTGAACTTGACCGCTTATTGGCTGCCCGAGGTTGTTGATACCAGCCCCGCGTGTGTTTGGCTGCTGCATGTTACTGCAGGTTTACTATTGGCCTGGCTGCCGGCTAGCAGGGCAGCCACCTTATAGCACTAAAAACACCCTGTTGAAATTCTATTTTCTAATAATTTGTACCGCTCCGCGTGTAACGGCTAAATACGGGAAATGTCTTACCTCTCTGGACACGTCACTTGAAGTTTGCGCGTGTGAGATAAATTGTGCAGTCGGTAGGAATCTATACCGTTTTATTTAAAAAGTTTATTACTTATATAAAATACAATTATGTAGATTTCGGTGGCTTTCGTTTCAGTAATGTTGTATTTAAACAGGAAAATACACGGAACTATACTGCGTAATTTCGCTGCCAACCATACAAGCAGTAAGGGAACTGGAGTTAATGGTGAATTATATGCCTTAAATGTTAGTGATATTTTTCAAATGTCAAATTTTTAGTGCTCACTTTATCCCGAACGACCTATACCTTAATTAGAGGCAGGTGTTTCCACCATGTTGCTAACCAGCGAAGCCATTTTGCTGGCGTTTGTGACTGGGTTGGCTGTCCTACCGGCTATTTCACTTCTGTATTCCTAAATATTCTGTGACCAGGACTTCAAGGTGGGGTAGAGTTTACAAGACGAGTTGCAGAATAGGTTTAACGCCAGGAGCTATTGCCAATATATATAGGCAACACCCTACGCATCATAAGAACAAAGTCATAACGACAAAAATTTCGCGAAAAACTTTATATACCACTCTGTTTCTTTGCCGTATATACACTCCTGGAGTTCTGCTTCGTGGTCGATTATTAGCTGTTTTTAACTCTCGCGCTTCCCGGGGTTCAGCAGAAAATCCCAGACACGAGGTGTCTCAGTGAAACCTTTCTGATTGGCTCAGCCAAACGAAACACATCTTTGCACAAATTTACGCTTCCAATTACCATGAAGCTGAGCTACAGACGTTCACATACGGCACTGAAACAAAGTGTCCGGTCTTTACAAATTTATGTTCTTGCCGCATTATGCCTTATTACTAGAGCCACGATTTTATGGCGAAAAGATTTTTGCAACATTTGGTTTCGATGCGTCATGTGCATACCTGCAGTTCTGCTACATCGTCTGTGGTTGGATGATTTTACTCTCACTGGCCTTGGCAAATTAGAGACGTATAGACTCACAATATTCTTATTTTGATTGGTGCAGTCAAATGAGAGACGTGTCTGAACATAGACACGCTGCCAATAACCATGAATCAAAGCTGCCGATGTACACGTGAGACACTGAAACAAAGTGGGGCAAAAATCTTTTCGCGACAAAATCGTGGCCCTAATTATTACTTGTTGACACGATAAAATTTATTTTCATGTGTTCCTCTAGTATAGTTACTAAAAGGAAAGTCAATTTACTCATTAGAGCGATAATTCAGTCGGTTGCAACATTCGAAACTAAAATTTAAAATCAACGTCAAAGGAATAATCAATTAAAGTATGGAAAAAGTATTTATAATCATTGTTTAGCTTATTTCTTACCAAGAACCGATTAGAATAATCCAAAGATCTGTGTTGCATCCGCGTCAAGCACTATCATAGTAAATGTACAGGGCGTACAAGTAGAGAGTTTGAAACGTTCAGTGTTTACGATCTGTCGTGTCTGGACTGCACAGTTCTGTGTATTCCTCAACTACTAGTTCCTTGACTGAATCTCCAGTGCAAGGATAGCGCCTCTATTCCAACCCACACCAACACTTTTAATATTATGAATTACATTCTCTGCATCATGTACGATAGTAATAACATTATTATTTCATATGCCTCCAAATATTATTACTTTTAATTTATAAGTGATTTTCCCATATGTTGGAACAATATTCCACAATATTGTTTCGAAATATTTTCCTTCGTTACTTGAATAAATTAGCGGCGCATATGCACAGCAATATTCCCTAGCACGTTTTTTTAAAAATTAATTCTTTTAAATTCGATTTTTTTCTCAGTGCGTAAATCCCAGCTTGAATATCAAAGTTTCCACGAAATATCAAGGCCTTGGATCGTCGTAGGCCCAGTGCCGTGAAGAGGAACCTGTTCCTAAAGTCATCAAGATAGGAGAAGCCATAGACACGTGGCTAGTGTTTCGTGTGAATTTTTTTTATCTTAAGAAAGTAGCCACATTTGTCGTCGAGGGTTGTCAAGGCTAGTCACATATATTGCTTCACACGCGATGTTCTGTTGGGCCTGACTGTGGGGTTCTCACAGAACTTGGCAAATTAACACACTTTTTCTCACCTTTTTACTGACACAAAACTAGTTGTTGTTTTGAAGGCTAAGGGAATATTCGTTGTTATAAATATCTCTGATATAAGAATCGCATGGTCCAGACGAATACGGCAAAACGTTTACGCTGAATGAAACAGCTAATCGAATACTAGACACGACGTCATAATGACAAAATGTATCTATCCTGCGGACAGAATTTATGGTTTACAAAGCATTACTACACATACAGGGTCGTGTTGCATTGAAAACATATTACGATGCTTTGTCAAGCTAGAAGGTCTGTTTATTTTGAGCACATTCTTACAGTGTAAATTCGCCAAAATTTAGGTACGAAAATTTTTTCCCACCCCCGGGAAGTATTTGAGCTTGATGTTATTTGAAAATTATTACTTGCTGTTTGTCGACAAATAAGCAACGACCAGTAATTGCGCTCCAGAAGTGTCATTGTTCCAGTCCAGGGGGCGGACTAAATATCGCCACCTGCTATTTGCTCCGACGCAGCGCAGCACAAGTGCAGAGAAAGTTAAACGCTTCTTCTATGGCATTACATGAGTATATAATTCGAATGCAACACAACCAGACGCAACGCAGCTGCAAATGTTGCGTTGAACCCATAAAAAACGAAATTTAATCGGTAGGGCTAGGAAAAATTCGCGAGTTCAATAACCTGCATGCTATAATCTAATGACCTATACATACTCAAGCCCCGTCTATTCGTTCATTGTCTGCTGTCTGAATTAGTAGCAGGTAATGGACGAATGGCAGGGCTTCGGTATACACAGGATAATGGATTCTAGCATGTTGGTCGTTGAACTCGCGAAATATTCCTAGCCCTAGTAATCGGCATCCTGATCGAACTCCCGAACCATCCTGATGTTCAGGAAGATATGATAAAAATGTAAAGCTACGACTTAATTTTTCGGGTTTCCGCCTATCAAGTTTGTTGCCTGGAGTTGAAACGGAAAATAAACATTAAATGCAACTACTTCTCAATGTATAATATTAATGATAACGTTTGCAAACCAAGCACACTCTACCTTATATTTCCACAATAAATCTGCCACATTACAAATTTTTGCCAGTATTTTTTCTGTTTAACACTAAATAGATAACGAGTAGAGACCTACAAAGTCTGCTTCATTATTAGCTGACAGATGATAGTTGACTAGCCTATACAAACCAGAGCACAAGCTGCTATTTCACTGCTGTTAGTCTTCATGTTATGTCTATCAGCCGCACCACTGACCTTCACTTGCTTGTCAGGACGATGAAACTACCAGCTAATACTGTCATAACAACGTGTAGCTAGATACTGCTGAATATTGTGGAAATAATTTTACACCCAATTTTTTTCAGTGCCTTATGCACACACCTGCAGCTCGCACCATTCTTAGTGAATGGTCTCAGCGTGTTGGCATTCTACCTGCAAGTCGCAAACATGTGCTGTCCATTAACCTTGTTCCTATTGGCACAGTCATAAAAGTGACGTCTCGTCTCTGCACAAAACACGCTGCTAATATCCAAGGAGCAGAGCTGTAGATGTGAAAGTAAGCCATTAAAACTAAGAGGTGTAATTTTTTTTGCGAATGTCATGGGTCCCTGCTAATAAGTTCAAAAGGGGAAAATAGTCAGTTCAGTAACCTGTATGTTAGAATCTACTGTCCTATGCATATTTAATCCCCTCTGTCCTTTCATTGTCTTGTTGTAGTTAGTAGCAGCTAGTGGACGAATGGTCGGGACTAGAATTTGCATAGGCCATCGAACTCGAGGTGAAATCCTTTCCCTGTTAATAAGAATTTTCAAAAACTAAAATTTTCAGAAAAAATTTAGAGGGAATTTTTTTTGTAAAATACTTTTTAACGCGGTACTTCATGACGGGTTTCCCGTAGAACCCTTTCTTATTTGTAATAATTGACATTATTTATAAGAGTATGCTTTAGGCCCCAAATATACAGCAACCGAGCCAGGTGTATGGCATTTGCCAACACGATATAACATTAGGCTGTACAGCAAACAACATTATTTACAATACATAGCAATACTTTGTTTAGCAAACCAAGTCAACAAAGTACAAAATGCATAAAAAATTAATTAATATATCAACACAGGTATAACATATTACAAAAATAATAGGGTTCATTACGCCAAAAGTGCAGTAGAGAATCTCACATAATACATATAGTTAATACGTTATTACAGGTGTAAAGGTATGTAGTTGTACATTAAAAACATATTTTATAAGATATTCTTCAACTTAGTAAACGGGGGATGAAAGGCATTTAAAGAGTTTGAATTCCGTGGCTGGCAGCTTGCAAATTTCATCATCGTACTTTATTTTTTATTTGTCGGAGATATTTTTTTTTCTCATTTTAGACACAAAATGAGACAAAATTTTTCTCTTATGAAATTTTTTTTATCTAACATAGTTTTCGTGTGATGGCTAGGCAAAGTCAAAATAGGTTTGTTACCGTTTTAAGAACGATACTAAAACCAACGCACCAAACAGAATAAATTCAAATTGGATAAAAATGTCGCAGGCTACAATTTATCGTACGTAAAAACAAAGAATATATTTTTGCAATTAATTAAAATGTATAAAATTAAAATTAAAATGAAAAAATCTAATATTAAAAAAATATTTTGTAAATTAACATATGTGAACTTGTAGCCTACAACATCGTTATTCACTTTTTTTTTTTTGTTTGGTAAGTAGGTTGGTTTTTGTTTCGTTCTTAAAACGGCAACATGCAAATTTTGACTTTAACAAGCCATTACATGAAAACTATGCGAGCTAAGAAAATTCTTAAGAGCTAGATTTAGTAACATTTTATGTCTAAAATAAGAAAAATATGTTTGGTACAAAACATTGTAATGAAATGCTGTAGACCATGACCTTAATGAAGTATATTGACGGCGAATATTTGGGCCACATACTACTCGTACTTGCTAGCAGGACAAGGTAGTGTAGAAGTGTTGTAGAGAGCGCTAGTAGGCCGGTGTTGAGAAGGTCAGGGTTCAACACTAGAGCGACTGTGTGACCACTTTCACACAGGCCATTGCCCTGGGGCTCTTCTCCCCCTCCCCCTCCCCCTATCAGTCTGCTCTACTTCATCTTCTTACTACTGTGCCTCATAAAGTTCCTCGTGCCTCTTCAAGCCAGCCGTGCTGCCTGTGTGTTGCTTCTATCAAGGCCAGAGGTGTTATTAAGAAACTATTGCACTATGATTAATAGAGACCTGAATAATTCGCGTTTTCATTTGGACACAAGTTAGAATTCCAACTATTGTAAGTTTGTGTCACTTTCGCAATTTGCCTTTGACTTATTTGAAACGTCCTGGATATCTCTGAGCCAATAATAAAAATGTAACTAATATAGACATATATCACTTTAACATCAAGCAGCTAATGAGCATCTATTTGTCTGCTTCAATTCACAAATATTCTTGCAGACTAGCCTACAGGTCAGTGAACCGGCAAATTTTTCCTGTCTCTATATGATAAGTTAACAAACTATAATATGTCGTTACTATTTATCTTTGTGCTTGAATGTATGTCATAATATAATTGACAGCGAACCATATTTTAAATGACATTGGTTCTGCAATAACTTGTTTCAGTAACTTACGTGCAAACCTGCAGCTCTGCCTCATGTTTATTGGTGTATTTGTGAAGTGCGGTTCCTCATTTGTCTGTACCAAACACAGCATTGTTACTGCAGCGCTCCACGGCTCGGCTGTGACAATCAGGTAGAAGCTCTCAGACAGGAGACAGTTTAAACGTCATATCTCTGACCAGGAAGCATAACTGCAAGTAACACGCTGAAACAAACTGGGCCAAATTCATTTCCGCAAAATGTTCACGGCCGTATTTATAGTTGCCAAAAGTGATCTCTTTATTTATTTATCTTTATCGCAGTTCGTCTTTACTCTTCTGTCGGAACACTTTGGTAGAAGATGTTCTCAAACACAATTATTGCTGTGCTTGTGTTAGCAATGTCTCTTTAAGGCTCCTCAAGTGCAAACAATTATTTTCATAATGTGTAACATATTTCACACTTCCCCATTTGATTGTAAAATAATAGTCTGAAAAATATCGGCAATAGTCGTAAATTAAACTTAAATACGATTTAACTCAGTGCTTTATAAGCACACGTGGGCGAACACACATAACTAGGGACCACTGTTTTTCGCGAAAAGAATTTTGCCACAGTTTGTTTCAGTGCCTTACGTGCACATCTGCAATTCTGCTACACTGTTATTGGCAGCGTGTCTATGCGAAGAGCCGTATCTCATTTGACTGAGCCAATTACAATAACATTAATTCAACGCCACACGTCTGTTATTTGCCGGAAGAAGCCCAAGGCTCGTGAGAGCTAAAATATCCAATCACTGACCACGAAGCAGAACTGCAGATGTGAACGTAAGGCACTGAAACAAAGTGAGGCAAAATTCTTTTCGCGTAAAACAGGGCTCCCTACACATAACATATAGCTTGTGACTTACCGCGAGAACATTGCCTAGACGACGGCTTTGTAAAGTTTCCTTGTATGTTTATATTTAGATGAGGATGTTTGGCAACTCTTAGCGTTTACGAGAGATTCAAGGTCGTCGAGTAGAAGAACTTTAGAAACCTCACTGGGCCAGCCGAACAAGGAAACTATGATACACAAGTTTGGTGGCCAGCAACAACTGGCAAGTGGCTGACATATGGAAATACCGTTGAAACTTTAAAGGTGCTTCGATGTTTGTTGGTTACATATTATTACACAACCAAGAAAAGGAACATCTGTGTTGTTATTAGGACGGACCTATGATTTTACATAAATACATTTCACACCACTTTGTTTCAATGTCTTATATGTACATACTCAGCTCGTTATCTTGGTTATTGGCAGCGTCTCTGTACAGAAGTGTCGCTCATTTGACTGTGTCTACCATAATAAGGTTATTACCACACGATAAGTCTGTTATTGTCGGGCAAAACCACAAGGTGCTGAGACTTATAACATATGATCACTGCCACTGAAGCAGATATGCATATGTGCACGTAAGACACCGGAACATGCTGGTGCGAAATTCTTGTCGCCAACATCTGGGGTCCCTATGCATGGATAATTTTATACGTCTTGACAAACGTCCCATCAATACACACACTGTAAACATAACTTTTTAAAATGTTTAGGAAGTTATTATCCCAGGCGTAGTATGGGACAGTTACCATACTTCCGCCTTGTGAATATGCAAACTTCTAAAGTTGTTACAATACAAGTCTGGTAACTTTGGTATACATTTGACTGTTTTATAAAAAGGTTAAGGAGTGCTACCATGGATGTTTGGGAAACTATTCTACCATACATACATCTTTGGCGCTCCTATACGCACCTGTGGCAAAGTTTCAAACTATTTTTTAAAGTAAAAATAAAGTTCCTGTCCTGACTTGCCCTCTAAATATTTGAAGCCAATGATAAGTTGACACATACATTCCAGTATCTATACACCAAACCGTAATATCTAGTGCCACGAGTGTGTCTCGAAAAGATTTTTGTAACATTTGGTTCCAATACCTTTCGTACACATGGTAAGCTCTGATTCGTGGTTATCACCAGCATGTATTCATTCAGACACGTCCCTCATGTGACTGCACCAGTCAGAACAAAGTTATTGTGACACGATACGTCTGTAATTTGCCAGTACAACCCCAAGACAAGCGAGAGCTAGAACATAAATCAAATAGAGCTGCAGATGTGTACACGAGTCTTTGAAACTAAATAGTGAAAAAATCTTTTAAACACAAAATCGTGTATTTTGTAATATACAGTCCTGAAAGCACTACGAGGCTAAACTGCTACTAAAATAAGTTTTGGCATGACAATATTTTTGTTACAGAATATATCTGTAACTCGCTGATATTTTTGTAAGTAGCGGAAGTTTTTGTTGTTATCGTAAAAGTGCTGGAGTAATGTGACTCCACTGCACTACAGATAGTTTTTGCTGTCGAGGAACGTGAAGTTTTGTCGCTCCACTGACAGTCTGCAGGAGAGTGGACACTATGCAGTTATGCAAGTAACTGTTCCCTTCATTTAATATAAAAACATTCAAGTCTCGAGGTTTTTATGTGCCTGGCAATACAGCGAGTTTAAACGACATCGCAACTCTACAGCATGGCAGCCAGAACAACGAGATTAAAGTGTAGGACAGACGACGGTACAGTCAATTGGATAGTGTTATGCAATCAAGAACATACTCACATGATCTTTTAAAGAACTGTGCAATGAGAGTGCATGACTGGATTTAGTTGCTTGAACATACTCTATTGCGAAATGACTAAATATACTCTGATTATTTATGGTTTTCTATTATTATTATTTTTTTTTTTTAGTTTTCTTTGGCAGTCATTTGTTTCGCAATGGAGTATGTCCAAGCAACTAAATCCAGTCAACATACTCATAATTCAATTAAAAACTAATAATATGAAGTAAGATTTGTATACCATGTATTTTAATGGAATTAAACGTATAAAATAATTTCTCCTAAGAAAGTACATGTAGGATTTAAAACGAAAGTGGCGGGGCGTATGGAATAGGTAATATAGTAAGGAATACAGATAATAGCTGTAGTTGAGTATCTAACACAACAGTTCATATAATTTGTAGTGCAATAACTTTGTAACTGACAAGTGAACTATTCCTGCATCAATTATATAGAGGTAGAGCATTCGGGAGAACTTGGGTGTGATCCTCGACTTCGGCCATCTTGGTCTACGAGGTTCTTCTAAATCACTCAGGGGAATAGAGGGATGATTCCTTACACAGGACCCTGGCCGAGTCCTTCCCCCTTCCCCCTGTGTCCCTCTACCAAGGCCTTGTGCTGCTCGAGGACATGTGAAATGCCTAAATAATAAATAAAGCAAATAAATACTGAATACCTTATTTTTTTTGCTTTAAATTTTACAAGTATTTCCATAAGAAAAAAACATTATTAAAAATTGTATTCGGTTTTAAAAACTTTGCATATTGAAATTATCTTTATTTAATATTATTTTCTGTTTTTAGTTTCATGTGTGTTAAATCTTTCAATTATAAATTGTTGTTAATTTTTTTTTAAATGATAAAATTTTCTGAATTATTTCTTTTATTGTTGAATTGTTAACCAGTTCTGTGTTAAAGTTTCAAGTCTGTAGCTCTTCGGGAAGTTAGTTTAACGTAGTAAACTAAAAATATGTGTATTTAAGTAATATTTTTACTCAATTTTTTCCTCTTATCTTATATTGAATTGTTAACCAGTTCTGAGCTATATTAAAGTCCCTAGCTCATTGTTACCGAACACACAAGCAGGCAAGAAAGTCAGTTAATAAAAGCGTGTTAAAAGTGTGCAGACATGTTGGACAGCTTTGAAATAGTATGTATATTTCGCCCATTTATAACAAACTTATTGTCACATTCCTTAATCGTTGGTTACCGTCGATACCGTTCGCAATTTTATTTGACCTCGTCCTGAAACCAGTGCAACTAGAGGTGGATGTTTACCCCGTGTTCAACTCATCCGTGAGAAATCAGAGTTTTTTTCTTAACCTGGAGTATACTTTTATGTAGAGACGTGCCAAAGTCGTGCCATTTTCTGACAGCAGACTAGATTCCAAATGGTTATAGGCTCTTTAGACGCCTCCCATTGACCGACAATATCATGGCCTGCCGCGGAGTGACCAATATTCTAGCTTGTTATCTGGTGTGTATAGGATAGTACAGTTTAGTTTGTCAGTTTGCAGGTTCTTACTTATCTGTTATCGTAGTGTTGACGACACTATGACATAGTCGACGACGTTGCCAGATCACGTACCACAGACGTATTCCCGTCACGTCACAGTGACGTCACGTCGTGTCATGGCCGCAGCGTGTTACAACGTCGCGCACAGAACATGTAGTCAGGCAGAAGACCACCAGCGTTGTATGTACGCGACGCAAGTATACTTTAAACTCTCCCCTTCCTTACATACTTTATATATATATATATATATATATATATATATATATGCGATACACCGACATTTAATTACGAGCAATTTTTGCACTCCGGTAATAGACACTGGGGTTGTACAACAGTACGCGCGTGTGTGTATGGCAAACACAGGGTTTGTTTTTCACATCATTTAGAACAAAATATGTTCATACATGAGGGTTCCTGATATCATCTAAATTGACAGTTGTACTGGCAAGGGACATTTCTATACAGCTTGATATAAAGAATATGCATGATACCCAGGACACTTAACTAGAGTGGTTTGTCCTCAATAATTGTGATGCTCAACTGTTAACCAAACGGTCTGATAAGGCATCACTCTGCTTACAACTGCAAGGACTATTAATATAGATGATTCGGGACTGGAATATTTCGCGAATTCAATTAACTGTAGGCTAGAATCCATTATACTATGGATACTCAAGGCCCGTCTATTCGTTCATTGTCTGTTGTTCCACTGACAAGCAGCTGGTGGACAAATAGACGGGGCTTGAGTATGCATATTACAATGGATTCTAGCCTGCAGGTCATTGAATTCGCGAAATTTTCCCGTCCATAGAGGTGATTGAATATCGCGAAACTGTTTTGTGCCAACATACCCTTGAAAACACTATAGCTTCTTGCAGTATGTATGATTGGCTGATGTACGTCTGACACGACATAGCTGTCTGCAAACCAATAACAGGCATCAAATATTACAATAGCGGGATTCTTATTGGCTCAGTCAAATAGGGTAACAGCTCCAAGTACGAGGTAAAGCCAGTAATCTTCTGGTAAGCTGAACGTGTGTTGAAACCCAGCAAACAGTCAAGTTTTCCCGCGATAAACCTTCATCTATAGCCATAATTATTTTCAAGTTTCAGAAGTTTCGAATCACACATCACATGTTGGTCGTTAGACACAGAAGTACATGACAATTTTTTTTGTTCCGAATGACGCTAGAAACAAGCACTGACATGTAGGCTAGTTTATTTAGTTTAAAGAGTACAAAATGTCGCACCAAATGCAGCCATATTTGTTACACAGCTCGTTACTGGAAGTATCCAAGAGAAGAGCAGAAGGAAGATATGTCGTTCTAAACTACAAAACGTGAATGTAAGTTTAAGCTACTTTGAACGAGAAGAGACCGCTATCTGAACTAGTACGGAGCTCGTGTAAGAGCTACATACAGCTGAACATGTTCAAGAGAAGTAGTTCTGTGTTTAGTGTAACAGTGACCTAAGTATTGAGTCGAAGGTAGTCCTGTTCTTCAAGTATCAGCTGTGGTGATTTCAGTTCTCCAAGTAGCGAGTTGTGGTGATTTCAGTTCTCCAAGTATCGAGTTGTGGTGATTTCAGTTCTCCAAGTATCGAGTTGCGGTGAATTTAGTTATAAATATCGAACTATGGTGAATGCAGTTGTCAACGTATGGAGTAGTGGTGAGACGAGGTGAGGCTGGGTACTGGAGGCTCTGTCTTGCTGCGACCTTGACCCGAGGCCAACCCTCGTCGCGGCACACTTTGCTGTCCTCACGTGTCCAACACGCGCCGAATATCAGATATCGTTGTACCCCTCTCTCCCCTCTCTCCTTTCCAACCTGTCATAACTGCGTATCTACTCTCTGGCTCATCTGCCACTCGCTTTCAACATCCTGTATGCCTACCAGCTCATTGCAGTGCGGGATACATACCTGCCGGGGTGTATACGACATCGCAGTAAGTATTTGTAACGGCGACAATCTGAAACATACCACAAGAGGAGAGAGTGACATACCGGGGGGAGAAGGTGCCTGTTTGCAAGTACCTGTTTAATAATTTATTTATATGTACGACGTTTATTTCTTGGTTGTGCCTTCTCTTAGACGTGTGTTATGGCGATACTGTACGTTTTTTATTCGTAGATCCACAAATTGTATGCGAAAAAAATAGTGTGCACCTTTTCGTTTCAGTGCCTTACATGCACTTCGGCTGCAGTGCTTCATGGTTATTGGCGTCGTGTCTTTGTTCAGACACGTCTCGTATATAGCTCATACGTCTGTGATTGCCAGTAAAACCCTAATTCAAGTGAGATTTATAAACACCCAATCAATGACCACGTAGCTGGGCTGCAGATATGCACGTAAGACATTGAAATCAAATAAGTACAAAATTATTTTTGCTACAAAGCCGTAGTTCTAGTTATTTGATTGAAACATTTTAAATCGTGTAAGATAATTGTTTTCCCACTTCATGTTACATTGTTTTGGAATCAACCTCGAAATCAAAATATTATGCGATTTTCTGTGCTCTTAACTCATAAGCAGATATAAACGATAGGGATTTATCACGGAAATTTTAATATATTCCAAATGAAGCATTTTAATGCCTGACATTCTTCTTTCATTGTTTGAATATCTTTATTTGACTGGGATAATACAAACTGTGGTGCGCCAGTGGCGACACACACTCTAAATCTGAATGAGTGCATATTCACTGATTCACGCTGATGGGTGGAGCAGTTTCAACCATTTGAATAAGTGAAAATAGCCACTGCTTAATTTTTGAATATTCACTGATTTTCTTTAAGAGTGCCAACATCTCACAAGTGAATCAGTGAATATTCACCGGTTTTTCCAGTTGTTTTCAAAGAACAGTTTACATTTATTGAAGCAGTGAAAAATTACTGGAAAATCTGTGGACATTCACTAATTAACTTGTGGAATGTTGGCACTCTTTATCGAAAATAGTGAATAGTCACCGATTTCACAGTGGTTTCCAACTGATGCAGTTTGTTGGAACTGCTCCATCCATCGGCGTGAATAAGGGAACATTCAATAATTCAAATTTAGAGTGTATGTGGTTCATCTGTAAACAACTAACAAGTAACACAGAGCTAGATCCAGTGATTTATTATGAAAATACTTTTATTTTGCTCTAATGCCTTAGGAGAACATCTGCATATTTTATTCGAGGTCAGTGGTAAAATATTTTAACTCTCAGTGTCTTGGGATTCTGTCAACCAACCACAGACTCGCTGCCAATAACCAGGAAGCAGAGGTGCAGACGTGTACATAAGTCATTGACACAAACGGATGTGAATATCACTGGTATATAAGTAAAGAGCGTTCAAATAACAAATCATATAAGTAGGACATTACACGAATAAGGTAAATTACTGAGGACATACTGACTGCACTGACCAACTTACTATGTACCTAAGATGCCGGACGTAAGTTTCCATCGCGTGAAACACGACCATGTTCATGGACAATCTGACTGAAAGGGTTAACCGTGCTGAGGTTGAGATCTGTCGTTGGTCCTGCTTCATGTTTGTTTGGGAAGCGATTCCCCTGGACTTCCATGGATAGCATATGTAGGAAGTTGTAGAAGTTGTCAACCTGTCATGCACGAGAAACAAAGCCAAGGAAGGAACTGTCCAGCTCAATATTTCAGCGAGGAGTTACAGCCTCCGCTACTCCCATGTCGATGAAAGAAGCCACGCTAGCTGGTGTACGAGGGTCAGACATTCCCTTCCACAACCAAGAGTGACACGACGCTCTCCTGGTGAGCTGTTGAGAAACACATGACTGGCTGTTCTGAATACCTGTGTGATGCCATGCCAAGTAACATCCACATTGCAGGTCATACGGAGAAGAGGAGAATAAAAACATACGTCTTCACACGAGAGTACCTTCTTCAAGTTGTTTGCCAAAAGTCCAATCATTTTACGTCGTCTATAAAGAAGGTAAGTTATCACTGGAAGATTTGCCTTTCCTCTAGGTCTCTCTCGTGTTTCTGCTAATCAACAAGTGTTCCTACGTCTGCCAGGAGAAGAATGGTACATACTCTCATCAGTCGTCGGATGGTTTTCTGACGTGTGAGTGTATCGCAATTTGGATGAAGTCTTCCCTTGCGCTAATGTACTGAGAAATACTGAGAAAGTCTGGCATAATAACATGGCCGGTCTGTCTTTAGCCACTACATGTGAGTGAGAAGCTAGAAGTAACCTCATTTCTTTGTGACTGTCGTAACTGCGAGAGAGGACGGTTTGCCGCCAAAGTGAAAGAGAGCAGAGTAGGATTTATTACCTGATGTACAGAACCAGAGGAATTCTACTATTAAATTATTGAAAATATGTCCGATAGAAACAAAGTCGATTGATGCAAATCACTCAACCTATCAATACACGACCTAATACAACGTACTGTCGTACACCTTTAGTGTGTTTTTTTTAAAGCACGCAGCAGATGTGTTAGGAGTTGTCAGCATGAGTACATACGATGCAGTAAGTATAAATATAATGTGCAAAATATAAACAAACCAACTTATTTCATGTAAAGTAAAATACTGCTGAACATACAGTTGCGTACGAAACAATTCGGTCTATAACCTACAAATAGTAGGATACCGTTAAATATGGAGGATACTTTGACAGTTGTAGTAACATTTACTAACTCAATATATTTGTTTTGCGACCATTTAGTGAAGAAATAAATACGTATAGTTAAGTATTAAAATCCTTAAGTTTAACCCATTCAGATAAAGTTTGTCATTTATTCACCAAACGGCATTAAATTAAAAAGTTTTAGTGGGTCAGTATCTACAGTATCTATATTTTATGGTACATATAATGATATTTATGTTACTACCGGTAACCTGTGCATAACAACGACGAAATTATACCACACATTTAAATGACAAAGTGCTTACAGTAGGCTACATAATAGGCTTATCTCTAAAATTGTGTTACTATACATACCATCGAATTTGCAGTTATGCATAGAGAGTGTAGATGGATGGCTTCACCTTTCAAAACAGAGGACTAGTATCGTATCTTTGCTAGCAAACCACGCTAGTTTTTAGTGAGAATGTGAATTAAAACGAACTGCACCTGGCCATTAAAATGTTATACTCTTAACAAGCTAGTATTGGTGTTTCATACGTACGTTCCAAATATTTGGCCAGTTTTGGTAAGTTTTAGTGTACTGATATAATTCCTTGTTTACACATTTCACACTTAACATAATTTTACTTTGATGTCAGTAAGAGCGTGTAATTGGTAGGGACAGAAAAAATGTCGCCAGTTCAGTAACATGCGCACAGGAACAAAATATTCTGCGACAACTACGAAATAACTAGTTTGTATCGAACCTACCATATTATATTTGTGGTCACCAAAAACATTTAGCTGCCACCATAAAAAATTGTACTTTATGAAAAAATAATTTTGTGTTTACCACCTAATAAACTTAGCAATGACCATTTACTACTAATTCTTTCTTTCAGTGCAGACTAGACCTCACAGTGGTACGTGTTATGTAAGTCCCAGCATTTGCGGATTCCTCATTGGCTGCTGACGCAGGCTAAGGACTCGGACCTTATTTCCTTGCTAGATTATTATCCACTCAAGATTATACAGAGCGTGTCTAACAAACTGCCGTAACAGGAGGAGACTTTGGCCACGTAAGGTGAGCTTATTAATTCAATTTAATGTATAAATTTGTTATTTTGAATTTGTCACAAGTTTATTTATTTATTCAGATCTGTCTTAGATACAAACAATATTTTGTACTGTGTCCAAACCCACCTCACATGTCCAAAGTCACACCCGATTACGCTGTTATCAAACTGTACACGTTAAATTATTGTAAAAGCTTATGCATTCTAACGTATACTCTAACTACTATACTTCAACCAGAAAAACTAACCTGGAAAATAATTATGTACGCTAAATAGTAAAAAAATGTTTTGATCAGCGTTCAGAAATGTAGTACTTAATTAACCTCTATTTTGTTTGTTTGTAATTTAAAGAATAAAATTTTTGAGCGTAATATGCCAAATATTTTATTTCTTTATAATATGACTAAATTAGCCGTGATTTTTTTTGCAAATATTTTAATTGACCAACGGTAGTTTAAAATTTTTTTTTCACAACTTAGTTTCACTGCCTTATGCGTACATATACTTCGCGGTTATTGGCAAGGTGTCTTTAAATAGAGGCTTCATTTATTTGACTGATCCAATCAGAACAGGGTTACTGCGACATCACACGTCTGTGATTTGCTTACGGTTTGAACAGCAAAACACTGAGTCTTGAAAGCATCCAATCATTGGCCACGAAACAGAGCTGCAGGTGTTCATACAAGACATTGAAAAAACTTGTTACGAAAAACTTGCAAAGATTCTTTCGGCTCTTCTTCCGTTACTGTGTTCATGTTTCATACTTAATTTTCTGCAATGATATTAGTAATGTCACATGTCTGAAGTATTTTACATAATTAAATATTTAACAGACCGTGGGAGAAGTTTGGTGGACAGGTGGGGGAAGAGAGAAAAAAAGTGTGTGAGAGAGTGTGTTTGTTTCGTCTCCAAAATGTTTTAGACAGTTAAAATTCACAGTTTTTTCAGTGACATTTAGTAAAAGTGTAACTGTGAACAGCTTCACGACGCGTTTTGTCACAAAGACTCCGTGGTCTACGAAGTCAGCGAAAGTACTTCTGTCAATAGTGTATACATTTAATGTCAATAGTCATTCATGTTTTGAAGGAACAATTATTTTTTAATTTTTACTTTTCGTTCTTTTCCTGATAACAATAATGTTTTGTGATCAATTTAACAAATATAAATTATGTACTGACCTGACTGAACGTTTTACGCAGAATTTATCTTTCCCTCATTTGACAGAACTTGTGTTTCGCGTATCAAAATTTTACAATCAACGGCATCTATTACAAGTTTAATTTTTCACTTTACATGATCACAAGAGCAATGCTGGTGAATTTTATGACTGTCTTTTACCGAAAAAAGTTCGTTTGATAGAATACATTTGTATTTCGCATGATACATGTAATGTCTCCATCAAATTATTTCCCCTGACCAGTTAACAAAACTTCATCAGGATCTCAAAGCAGTGCCATACAACCATCATTCCACAGACAGCAGCATACAATCAAACTGTAGTGTCTTGAGCTCACAGGTTTCTGTGAAGCGCCAACCTGAGGCCATTCAACCCACAGCTGCAGCTCAAACCAGCTGTTGGAATATTTGGTGGTTCTGGAAGAGACGGGCGAGGAGGCAACTGGCGTTGTAAAAACTACTCTGCTTGTCATGCAATTAAACAAAAACAGGAGCAATTAATTCCTCTCCCGGTTGATACTTGCATCTGAAGTTAAAAAAATAAAATTAAATACCTGCTGACAGACCTGAGAGAGTTGTACCACCAAGGGCTTTAATTTATTTGTTGATTTGGTTTCCGATCGTTGACATTACACGGAATACACATGGATGTAGTTGATACTTACCCTACAATGTTATGAACATATTTCTTCCTTTAAACATTACTTAAAGGATACGCCCAGAGTTTTCAGCTTGCTCTGTACAGTAGCTTATAAGGAAGTGAACTATGTGTAAAAAGTAAATTTTACAACTGAAATAACATCAATCTCTGGTCTGCTAAGATGAAAACATGAGATTTTTTTTAAACTTCCGTTGTTTGTTACATACGTAATCCAAGCGACACTTTGACAAAAATAATACTGGTGACGTCTAGCCGGAAAGGAGTGAGTGGGCGTGTCTAGTTTAGTCTGTACCAGTAAGACAGTGGATAAATGTAAACAGTAGGTTATCAGGACTGAATATTTGTAGTAGTTTAAACAAGTGACATGTATCTATGTTGCCCGCCACCAGTCTGTGTCCAGAACTTCAGTCGTATGTCTGTTATTTGACAACCTCGGAGCATTTTCAGATTTCGTCTGTGTACGAATATAATTTAAGAACGCCTCAATATTACGTTGGTAGGTTTAATCTTTTAACGATTTTTTTAATGTTACTTTTTTTAATGTGAATACAGAGAATATGGACGTTTTCGCAGTTCTTTGTAAGTAGTAAAACTCCGTAGCAGGATATATATATAGCACTAGAGAGATACACAGAATTTGTTTATCTGCAATATGACGTCATAAATGCCTGTAGAGTCGATTCTGTATGTGATATACATGCGTGGATCACCCTTGTTACTTCAACTTCTCTAGACCCTGGACACGCAGAATACCGCAGTCAGACGGCGCAGTTAATGTTGTGAGAACATTTTCAAATAAATAGTAGTTATTGTGCCGGTTCCTAAGCAGTTACTTGCGATGTCGGGTTAGAATTAGCCCTGTAAGCTAATGGATAGCGAGAATAATTTATTTATAGCGGTAAACATTTCCTGCTTGTTGGGTTGTATTCAAGTTCATGTAATACTTTTTTTATCATAATTAATGTGATCACAGATTACTGGGCCAGTGAGGATTATATATATATATATATATATATATATATATATATTATTTATCTGGTCAGTTTGACGTGTCGTCGAACAACTGAAGGACTTTAGAGGTACAAAAGGGAAGGTGGAAGGAGTCAGCCAGGGACTGTCTAACGAATCATCTCAACATTCGCCTGGAGAGATTTCTGAAAAGCCTGGAAAACTGAAATCAGGATGGTCGGAACCAGGAATCTAAGCCAGGTCTTCCCGAATGCGAGACGTGTGTTTTACCACTGCTGCACAACACTTAGTCTGTGTTACATATGTTTGATTTTGCGAAGAGGTTTCACACGTGTGCATTTTAGTAACATGTGAAAATGTAATCGCAATTTTCAGACACGGCCTGTAGAAGTATGGACAAACAACAAGCTTACTATTACTATACATTGCGCTCTGATGAACTGTGAGAGTAGGCCAGCAGCCAGAGAACAGATCGTTGAAGCTCGAGCATACATACGACTGTGTAGTAGAACCCTCAGGTCATTGAACCAGTAGTTGCTGGGCATAAGTGTTAATTATTAGAAAAGTAATTATCAGGGACCTTAAGAGAGAATAAATGGCGTAGTTTCGAGTTGTTTTATTGGACAATTCGAAAACAAACAGAGGTCGAAAACGTTTATGTAGAGTAATGAAATTTTGGATTTCCAGTAAAGTTCTAATTAGGAACCCGATTGTCAAAATTCCGTTAAGTGTCACATTGTTATGCAAATTTAAATAATAAAAAGAGGCATATTTGAGCAAGTTTGAAAATTCAGAGAAAATAAGTAAGCTATGTAAATAGCAGAGTTTCCTACCACTTTCGTTCGTATCAGATAGTTATTTAAATTAAATTTTTCCCTGTATTTGATATACGTGCATTCGCTTGATGGACTGTTACAACACATTTGAGAAAAAAAATTTTCCCCTCCCGAAACCCACCGACTTCTTCCTACGCGAACTGCAGACTTGTCAAACAACAAAAGGGTTGCATATGTCAGTTGACTTCGCGCAATATCGGTCTAACATACAATGCTTGTTACCCAAGCGCAGAAACAAGCATTTGATAATTCCTGCGGATCTTTCACATCCTCGTAATGAACCTCATTCGATTCACAGAGTGGCTATACTTTTTTTCGGTTTCAAGTATTTTACACACACTTTAAAAATAATTTTGTTTCTTAAAAACGTAAGTTTCGTTAATGTGTAGAGCCACTGAATTTTGAGAACTAGAATTTTGTACTGACTTGTTTCAACTGCAGCTGTACTTCATGTTTGTTGGCAGAGTGTGTTTGTGTTGCAGCGTCACTTACTTGACTGTACCTGACAGAATACTGTTACTGAGACACGTCTGTGATAAGTGTGTAGAACACAAGACACTGAGAGATCGAATCACTGACCTTGTAGCAGAGCTGTCGATGTGCACACAAGGTATTGGAAATAATGGGTGGAAAATGAATTAAATTAGTGGGCTTCTTAATTTAAACATTTGGGGTTTACTTGCGTTGAGCATGGAACAGAAAATTATATAAAAGCAAAGTGTACCGGGGTATTTATTCAACTATTATACTAACCAGTGGCGGATACAGCTCTATGTTTTTTTTGGGGGGGATGGCGGAGATTACTTAAACCGCTACTATGCCCACGCCCCGAGTAAAAATAAGGGGGGGGGGGTCCTGAGGTTTTTCCCCGGAAAAATTTAGTTTTTAATGTGCAGATGGTGCTATTTAAGGTGTTTCCTAAACAAAAAATTGAATATAACAATTTAAAATTTTGTAATGTTTTAAAGATGAAATATACATACAAAGTATAAAAAATGAGGATGACTTGCCCCCCAGGATCCGGGCCTGGTACTAACCATTTTCATTTATACTTGTTTCTCATTCCAAGTGTATCCTGCTTAAGATAATTTTGAGCTGACTTGTACACCTAATTAAATTGAGATAATGTGCCAAATATTGCTTATTTAAATATTATATTACGGTAAATGTCACAATCGACCATTACCTATGTAATGACGCTTTACAAACGTAAAGTAATAATCACAACTTACGAAAAACATTTTCTCTACGTGTGCCAGCTTGTGCGATACTGATAACAATGTATCCTATCTGGAACGTGAACAAATACAGTCGGGGTTATATGTAATGTTACATGTACGAAGGCCATATCCTTGAGCACGCGAGATACTATAGTTGGCTTCCTTCTTCATCAGCAGTTAGACTCTGAGCCTCCCTTGCCTCAACCTCTAGTGTTCGGTCAGCTCTGTACACAAGAGTTGAGCTCCTGTGCGAGGCAGGTAGAAAGTGTCCGGGCAGCAGTGAGTCACTTCTAAGACTTCTTCCTGCACGACGTCTCTACCTAGACGAGACTCTAGGGTGGGGCTGACGTCCACCTCCTGTCTCACCGCGTCGTGTTGGCGGATGTCCGGGTCACTTCCCTCAGCTGTGCCCAGTCCCGAACTTCTGCTCTGGAAGACATCGAGGACATTACTTGCTTGCTCAACTCTGGATACTTCCGCTCCAGCAGTCTCCCTCCTTTCAACCTACCTGATTATTGTATACTCAGAGCTATTGACTTAGAGAAAAGGATATTGTACGAGCTTGTTTCACTGTCTTATGTACACACCTGTAGCTTTGCTTTCTGGTTATTGGATAGCATGAATATGTGTGAGGCGTCACTCATTTGACTGTACTAACAACAATGTCACTGGAGGAACACCACGCGTCTGCGATTAGCGGGTAGAATACCTAGACGTTGAGAGTTAAGGGGGCGGTTTACATCAGTTTTCAACGTCTTTTCTTATTTTTATATTTGTACCAGATATGTTTTTCTTATTTTAGACATAAATTGTGACTAAATCTTCCTCTTAGAAAATTTATGTATGTATGAAAGTTTTCACGTAATGAGTCGTAAACGTCAAAATTTGCACTTTACGGTTTTATGTACGCCACTAAAACCAACTGTAATACCATATCGAAAAAAATCACAATATATAACAATGCTGTAGGCTATAAAATGACACATATAAAACCAAAAATTAAATATGTTTGTATTTAATAAAAAATGTAAATTTTGAAATGAATATTTAAAAATTTCCCATATTGTTTAAAAATACAAAATTTCAATTATTTTTTATTTTGTATAGTTCAAATCATAGCCTACGACATTGTTATGTAGTATGCATTTTTTCGGTTTGGTATGTCAGTTGGTTTTAGTGGCGCATATAAAACCGCAAAGTGCAAATTTTGACGTTTACGACTCATTACGTGAAAACTTTCATATATACATAAATTTTCTAAGAGGAAGATTTAGTCACAATTTATGTCTAAAATAAGAAAAACATATCTGGTACAAATATATATATATAAAAAAAAGACGTTGGAAACTGATGTGAACCGCGCCCTTAAATACATCATATAATCTACCACGAAGCGCAACTGCAGATGTGCACATAATACATAGAAACAAACCCGTGAAAAAATACTTTCACAAAAAATCAGTGAGAGTGTGTGTACTTCACGAATGTGTGTGTAGTAGAAAGAAGTTATATGTGGAATTTTAAATATCACAATTTTTATCAGGGTTTTCTGTGTTGTGATCTTCGAAAACTTCTTGTAATGAACCATTGCCATGGACGTTTATCATGTCGATCGAATGTTGCTGAGTCACACAATGAAACAAAAATTAAAGTCAGCATTAGCTAGTTTCAACAAACGTGTGGCATACATACAATTCCAGAAAGAAATATTGTTGCCTTGTTCAGCGTCCCTTCTTGGGCGATGCTTAAGAACACCTGAATTCGAGGTTATTGGCAGCGTGTCTTTGTGTCACTTGACTGCGCCAATCAGAGCTAGTTTACTACGACACTACGCGTCATTCAAGGGTAGAACCCCAAGATGGCGAGAAATAAGAACATATAATCATAGAACGTGAAGCAGAGCTGAAGATGTACACGTGAGGCATTGGTAATAAGTTGGTGCACAAATATTTTTACGAATATCATGGACTTATATTTATGAGATAATTATTGGTACTGGGCAGACCGAAAATTTACTTTGCCGCAACAACTGGAACGAAGAAATTTTATGTACGTAAGGGGTTAAGAAACATTGACCTGCAGACATGAAAGTAACTCGCTTGTACCAGAGTTAGAAATCTAGTTTCTCCTCAAATGAACCCAAGAAAAGTTACTAGTCTATGTTAATTACTGTTACTTCTATACGGTACGACTCCAAGTCTGAGGTCAAACAATATCATACTCTGTAATTACTCATGTATATTCAAGTGTGCTTTTTGTGTAACATACGTGTATGTGCGGAGAGAGATCTTGAGTTCTGCGACGGTAAAAGGAAAGAGAAACTTCTGCTCGCCATGCTCATTTGACTCCTGATGCACGCCGCTATAAACGCTGGTATTGTCCGCTGTTATCTCCGTCTCTGCCTCCCAGCATGCCCCGCCACTCGTGACGTCACACTTCTCTCGCCTGCACCCTCTAATTAGTGGAGATTGCACGTTAGTTACGGATACAGCGTTAGAAATGGGTTGGATAAACGGGTTTGGTGAGTGGACGTACAAAGATCCTTTCTCCTTCAATCATTATTTGGTCTTGGACTCGTGTTCTTCAGTTCCAAGAAGTAACGAACCACTAACAAACGTGTTAATTGAGCTATTATTTTGTCAAGGCACTGGAACCCTTAATAAATGTATTCGCTATAACAGCTGATGTGTAATATAAAAACATCATCACTAGAACACCAAGATTTCGCTGGTTCAGTGACCTGTATGCTAGAATGCTTAGTCTAGAGCCCAAGATTTTAGGGGGAAATAATTCTGCAACAATTCGTTTCAATGCACTAAAACAAACTGTTCCAGAATGTTTTTTTCATAAAAAATCATAGGTTCTAGCTCAGTCCTATGTTTCATCTAGCATTCGCAGTTTTTCATTGACTGCTGATCCACTTTCACACTTTACCAGGATGTTGTTTCCTGACAGACGTTGCTGGTAGAGACAGGAAACATTCACGGGTTCTCTGACAGGTAGGATAGCCTGCAAGAAGATATAAGCAGACAACAGCTGTTCATTGGCTGCTCGCTGACACTGTGAAATAGGCCCGCATTTAGTTACATTGTTATTATTGCCTCACGACTTCAAGGTGGAGTCAAATACGTCAACGGCCAACTGTGAAAGTAGCACGAACTTACAGTTGCTGGAATTATAGCTTGTGTCTGTAAAAAAAAAATGCGAATCTTTCAGGTCTCTACAACTAAGTCTAAGGAAAATTGCCAAAGTGGCACGAATTTACAGTTGTTTATTTACCAACTTGTGACCAGAAGAAATTGCGCATTTTCCATGCCACTACTTGCTGTTGACTCGCGCACATGCAGGAGTGTATAGTTAACTGTGATCCAGTTGCGCACGTTTCTTAAACGGACATACATTTTAAATTTTAACTTACATATTAAAAATCTGCAAAATTGTCCTGTCCGTAGTCGTCAAATTAACTGTTTCTTGTGTCCGACAGCATATCATCTAATAATACACATGGCTGTGAATACAATGAAAATTTCATGTATTACATACATTGCACGTTCATCTTCATTTTTACGTGTACTTACATACAAATGTTGAAGTAACAAACGTAAGGTGTAATCACGGCTAGAGACGATGGTTTATCGCGGGAAAACTTGACTGTTAGCTGGGTTTGAACACACGTTCGGCTTACCAGAAGATTACTGGCTTTAGCTTGTACATAGAGCTGTTACCCTATTTGACTGAGCTGATAAGAGTCCCGATATTGTAATATTTGATGCCTGTTATTGGTCTGCAGACAGCTACGTTGTGTCAGAAGTATATCACCGAATCATGTATGTTGCAAGAAACTACAGTATTTTCCAGGGTATGTTGGCACTAAACATTTTCGCGATATACCATCATCTATAATCATGGTGTACTACTGTATCAGAAAGTCGCCAGTGAACAGCTGACATGTATTAAATTATATAGATATCTGAGGTGTCTGGTCTACAGCTTGGTGAGCACGCACATTTGTCCAGTTCCTTACTAATTAATATGTATAAACCTACATTTAATTATTTTTGTGTTAAAAAAATATTGTATTTTAAATAAAAATTGTTAATATTCTGAAATTAAAAGAAATATACATGCGGTTTTTATATATACCAGCCTGTAACACGCATTTTCTGTGTGAATTATTTCATTTAGGTAAGTCAGTTTTTTTTAAGTACCAAACAATTTTATACAAATTTGTAATTTGAATGCTATCGTACAATTAAAATGTAAATTAAAATATTTTCATTACAGTAAAATACAGTCACAAGAAAAGTCTACAAGACAAGTTGTAACTTGTACAAATATAAAAATGATTACAACAATTATAATTATTAATGAACCGCCCCTTTAACATTTATATTTCTAGTTGTTGTTTCATACAAGTATAAAATTGTCCTTAGAGGAAAATCGCGTATCTAATTTATCACAGACATTTCGTAATGTTGTCGACAATACGCTGCTATGTATATTAACAATATATCTTGTTTTCTGTGCAGCCATCAATTTAATTGCTGTAGGGATTTTCATATTAAAGTGCGGCACTGTTGATTAAGACAGCTTTCTACACATAAATAATTCCAGGTGGTTTTGTTATTGAAATAAGCAAAATCAGTAAAATGTTTTTACTTGTGCGAACTGTGCATCGATTTGCGTTATTGTACATTTTTGTGGTTGTAAATAGACTCGAATTTTTCCAGAGTATTTTGTAAAAAGTAATTCGAGTTCTTTGCACCAATGAGAAAACAAAACTACCGAACACAGACTTAACCGAAGAGTGCGGAGATAATTTGTGGTTCACCCGTGATGTCGCGATGGCAGTCGATGATAAATATGTTCGACGGTAAATGGTTTTTGTTGCTGCCTTGCAGGAGATGCACCTTTCTCCAGACCTGCCCTCCCTCCCTACCCCCTCTCTTCCCCTACACAGGCGCCGACAACACTTCTTTCGCCGGGCGCATGCGCTCTCCCTTTCTTTCATACGTCACTTCTGCACTCTCTCCCGGCCACCCCTGTCCGCGCAACAGTGGCTCAAGTCGCGCCGCCGCTGCCTCAACATACACGGACCTTGGAGCACAGAGCAATACAGAGGCGAAACCACGATATATATATTTATATATTTAAGTAATGTGTGTTTACATGGACATACTCCGTTGCTTATGATTTGTTGACAAAATATGTATAACGATGATCATGCATGCCGCAAATTCAACAAGACAGTTGAACATTACTATATAAAAGTACTGATGTACTGGATGCAGAAAAATCAACCGAAAAGTTTTTGCCCTACGAATGGAAACATTTCTAACTCGATATTCCGTCAAACTGTTCCAAAATATACAGACATAAACAAAAACACAAAATGCATTTGATTAAAATGGAGATTAGTTTTTTTTGTTTATGTTTGTCTTTTTTTTTGTACTTTAGCTGAACTTCCAGTTCGTAATTTCTTGATTGGAAGGAAATATAATAACTATTGTGTTAATTTACTCACTTTTCCATAGGTTCAATCAACTCTCATGTTGTATTTGTGCTTTACATTATCATCGTTATACAGGCTTTGTCAACATATCAGTTAATGGTGCATAACTTGAGGGATATTACAGTTTGAAGGATAATTGTCTTCAAGTGTTGAACCACTCCACATATTCTCCCGAGAATACTCAGTCATATATGACACATTTCAATGAAGTTGAATCACATTAACGCATTGCTCCCTTATTTGTACCATTATTATATAATTATTTTTCAAGACTAAACAAGAGCAGATATCAAAAATACGTTTGTCAGTTTCATTTAAAATGGCTTACTCTGTGTTAGCAAATTGTTTACAAGAAGATAACCGCTACAGTTTTAGCTATTTATGTAATAAACAAAATTGTTGATAGTTATTTTTTTTAGCCAAAACATACAATTTTACGCCCTGACGCCAAAAACAATTTCAAACAAAACTACAAAAACAGACCAGTGATATCTGCGCTCGTTTAAGTTGAAAAAAAATAACTATCGCACAAATAGTACAAAGAGGGGAGCACGACGTTAAGGGCGTTCAAGTGGGGAGAAATTATAATTTTATATTTGTATGAAATATTGTTAGTTTTGTAGAAGTTACTTGGTAGTACAGTTTCCTCTTACAAGAACATTTAGCTCAACCAGTTTCTCATAATGGCACTTCAAAGTCAAACTTTGCGTGTTTGTAGTTCTTATAAAATGCAAAAACCAACGAACACAAATAAATTTAAAAATTCACACTGAAAATACTCGTAACGGGCCACTGCTTAACATGTTTTAAAATCAATTACATAATATTAATCGTATTAAAAACAGTCCAAAGAATATAAATTGTTTGCTTCTAATATCGATATTTTTAAATACAAAAATTTTTTTTCATGGATTTTAAAACGTGACACGTAGTAGCCTTAGACACGTACTTTCAGTGTTATTTTTTTATTTATTTGTGTTCCTTGATTTTTGCAGCTTATAAGATCTACAAACATGTAACGTTTGACTTTGAAGTGCCATTATGGGAAACTGGTTGAGATAAATGTTTTTGTAAGAGGAAATTGTACTACCAAGTAACTTATACAAAACCAACACTAATTCATTCAAATATAAAATTATGACCCCCCTCCTTTAAACGCCGAAGAAGATCATAAGTAAATATTAAGCACTTTTATGTGTAATCCCTTTTGCCTGTAGTTCACGATACTTTCATTTTGTAATTGGTTGGGGATAATACCCTGGACTTATTTTTGGCGAAAAAAAAGTGCTCCAACGTCACTGTCTTTCGTACACATCTGCAACTCTGCTACATGGTTATTGTATAATATGAATTCGTGCAGAGGCGTCGCTAATTGAACTGAGCCAATCATAATAATGTTACTGCGACAACACGTCTGTGATTGACGGGTAGAATGCCTACACGCTGAGAGTTGAAAACATGGAATTGTTGACCACGAAGCAGCTGCAGATGTCAACATAAGACATGAAACAAATTGGTGTTAAATTATTTTCACAAAAAAAAAAAAACATTGGATCCAACAATCATATAGCTACACTTCTCAGAGTCTCTGTTGGGTAAGTTATTGAAAGAGAATCTACGTATATTCAAGGTCAAAACGTTATGACCGTGTAACGCCTCAAACGAATCATGTGATGTAAAGTTAGTAGGTTAAGGTACTGAATGACTCTTAGCATGCTTTACTTAGATATTGCAGTTTATTGCCAATTATTTTCAGTGTTAAAGTTTAATGTAGTCAGTTTTATAATGGTAATCACACGTATATACGGCCGTGGTGTGCGGTAAGATAATCTGGAAGCTTTAAGTTGGCGACAGATAAAGCCCGTTAACAATAATTATTATATAACAGAAATGAGGAAATACATGACGGAAATTAATATGTGAATCAGCGACTGCTGATATACACGATGTTACGAGACCCGACCAATAGAAAATAGATTATAACAAGTATCAGGCTCACGGTCTATGCCTAGAAATTCGTGCAGCCAATAAGAGGCCGAGTCCTATTAGGTAAACATAATCACAGAGCCATTTTCGCCCCTGTCAAACTACAAATTATGCAACTATAATCACAGTTGTCAGGAATGAAGCCGGTATTGTTTAACTGTACGTGTCCTAGGCTGGCTCAACCAATAACTGCGAGATTGTTCAACTTCCGCGCCACACACGAGCCAATCAGACATCTTCGCATCTAATTAAAACCTAGTATATAGCAAACAAACGAGATCGATGATTAAATTAAAGGAAAATGACGTCAATGTTGAGTTTATAAACTTTCATATTCTGCATTCAGAAAAATATTTTTTTAACCACCTGAATATTCCCTAAACAAGACACCGGAATTTCGCGGGTTCTGTAACCAGACGACCAGATCACGTTGTAGCTATACGCTCGCTTCAAAAGTGCTGCGTTATGTTTGACATGTACTTTGTTACTGCCTACTTAATGTCTCACAGAACCTTCCAGGAAGTGTATAAATAAGTTGCGCGCACGCTGTGAATGTGAAATAATTAGAGACCTGTTAAAATCGCGTTTTCAATTGGACGCAAGCTAGAGTTCCATCAACTGTACAAGTTTATCACGCCGACGCTGCATGCAAACATCTTGCCACCCCACATCCAGCGCTAAACACATAGATGTTCTCTCTCCTTCTTAAATACTAAATTATTATATGGTACCATATAAATCAGTTATTTGATACGTAGAGAGCTGCCGTTTTGTGCCCTACAAACATTTTTAAGTACAGGCTTAACTACTATATCATAAGTACACAACACGTCATAAAATATCGAGACAGTACAGCTCGGTATCACATAAACTGAAATATAATTTGTTCTGTCAAACAATAAACAGTTTCTCTCCGTACGGTTGTCGGTACCGAAAGAAATAATGCAACCTTACGAGCTGCCAGACATTTTTTTACAACAAATCACTTTCTCCGCTAGCGATGCAAAACCTGGTGGTACTAATTGTACATTACAAAGTGAATGTGGGTAATAAGTACAATAGGGTCAGTTTTATTTGTTGCTTACGAAAAATACCTGTGAACAAATGTCAGAAAATTTAACTTTCCTAGTTATTGCAATTTTATGACAGTGATTAGAGCCAGTGCTTTTTTGTGCGAAAATAATTTTGCACTAATGTGTTTCAATGCCTTATGTGCACATCTGCAATTCTACTTCAGTATTATCTGCAGTATATCGTTGTTCAAAGGTATCTATGGTTTGACTGTACCAAGAGAACAAGGCTGCTGCAACAGCACACGCCTGTGATGTGAATGTATTATACAGATTTCAAGCTCGCCAGTGCATGTCTGATCAACATAAGTCAAAATGCAATCCCAGTAGAACTGTACATGTGTTTCGATTCTAGATTGTCCTACAGTAAAATAGCGCATTGTATCAAACCTGACCAAGATGAATTTACAGACTGAAGAATTGTTATGGGCACCGGAATTTCGTGTGTTTATTAGAGGAGAAATTGCGATTAGAACCGTTTAAGATGTAAGTTGCATTCGTGAGTGCCCCATTGCATATGAAACAAAACCTTGGAAGACTGTGGACCAGTAGCAAGACTATACGAATGTCTTCCTTGTTACCTTGCCAGTATAGCTGAGGACAGAGTGTACACAGAACTGTGCAGTCTAGCTGACGTATAGTAAATGTCCCACACTTAGAGACACTCTGAGTTTCGGATAAAAGAATTTTGTACCAGTTAGTTTTAATTCCTTATGAGCACAGCTGTAGCCGTGCTTCATGGTCATTGGTTGGTTGTGTTTTACTCTCAGCGTCTAGGGATTCTACCCGCTGATAACTAGAGTTGCGTCGATTCCGCGTATTCATCTGGCAGCAGAATAGCTTTCTCAGTCCTATATACAGTCAATTACTCATAGTCATATGACTGTGGACCTGAAAAATTTCGTGTATTCCTTTGGCCTCAAGCTAGAATTCCAGCAACTGTTAGTTAAGTTCGTGCCACTTTCGTAATTGTCCCGTGACTTATCTGACACTTGCTGTAAGTCGCTTAGCCAATAGTACAGCAGCAACTGAATGCAGGCCCATATCACTGCGTCGTCTAGCAGCCAGTGAGCAGATAATGTCTGCTTGAATACACACATGTTCTTGGAAGCTAGCCTACATGTCAGTGAACACGCGAATGTTTCCCGTCTGTGCATATAACATAACAGGCCGGTAGCAAGATAGTCACATGAGTTATTTCCTTATTTGCTACTGGCTCGCAGTGGTCAAGGCGGTTCCTGCCAGCTGCCAGCTAATCACAGACGTGACATTCAAGTATACGTTATTTACGTCCAACCTGACCTGGAATGTATCTGCAAAATTGATGTACCTCTACAAATCACAGACGTGTGGTGCCTCAGACTTGTTTGCGCAGTTAAATATATACGACGCCTCTGTACAAATTCATGCTAACCAATAACCATGAATCATAACTGCAGATGTATACGTAACACATTGAAACAAGTATACGAGAAAATATCTTCTTCAAAACATACAATGGAAAAAAAGAGTATAGTTGCAGGTACCATACTTGTGTTAAAATAGGGACAACAAAACAGTTGGGTTGTAGGTACAACTCTGGATAGTTCCTTCAACAATCTGTTTTGTAGAAGTTACCATCTGGTGTGTAAAAGCAACAAGGCTCTTTGTTTCTTTTACAAAACAGATTGTTGAAGGAACTGTCCAGAGTAGTACCTACAACCAAACTGTTTTGTTGTCCCTATTTTAACAGAAGTATGGTTCCTGCAACTATACTCTTGTTTCAGTGTACCCGTACTGTGTACGAGAGAAACACTTCAACACATTTTATGAAGTTATTTTTTTAGTATCTGGACGGAAAATATTCCCTCCAATCAGCATGCACGTATGGCACTTACCAGAGCGGGAACCGGACGACAGCGAAACGTTCTTAATATTCAGTAGGCGACTAGACAAACAGCCCACCTCGAGCAAGCGCCGTAAATTATTTAACATTTTATCCCGAGTAATCTCGTTAACATGCGAGATGTTGCAAAGCGGAAGTTACGGTTATGCTCTCTAGTTTCTGCTTTTTAGCGAGATTAATTGTTTACGGCCTAACAAGAGCAGGTATCAAAAATATGTCTGGCAGATTTGTTTAAAATCGTCTGCTCTATGTTGCCTGATTTTTTCAAGGCAGTGTATAAAACTACGTTACCTAATTATGTAACAAACGAAATTCTGGTTAATTCACTTTTTTGTCAAACTATTTTATTGGTTTGAAAATAAAATAGCTATCATGGCAAAACAATTTTAATACAGATTTTTTTATATCTGCTCCCGCTTAAAATTTAAACAAATTACTTTCTCAAAAACAGTGTAAACTAAAGAGCATGGCCTCAATGGTCAGAAACTAGGGTCAATACAGACAACAGACTTTATGTCGCATTTCCCGTTTCCCCACCCTTATCACTCCGGAGCCTCACCATATTTTCTCACAAATCAGCAGCCCGCCCCAATAAAGTGGATGCAGATCAAATATTATCACAAATATGTACATCTCTTGTTGTAATCAAATTTTCATGCGAAAATATGCGCGACTATTCGCTTAACATACAGTGTTTGACATAAGCCGCGGAGTTTTTTAGTAATTAAACATTCTTCCAGCAAAATACCTGCCAAAAAGTCGATAACTTGTACACAAGTGAACGCAGAACTCTAGTTTAGCGTAGACGATACCGACAGACCGAATTTACAGTATGCTTGATGAATCTTTTAACGGTATTGGAACATTTAATGTATTTTATTTTAAGTTGTGATGCAGTGAAAATTTAATTTATCGTCGTTTTTTGAATTGCTCAGTGTATATTTTAAATTTTTTGTATTTTTTAAATCAACTTCATAAGAGCATATTTTTTAATGACAACTAGGAAAACGAACGTATCAATTTTACTGTGGTTCTAAATTATGGTAATTAAAGAAAGGAATACTAATATTTTTTATAAGTAATATAATTTACAATGTTTTTCCCACAGAGATTGTAAAGTAATTATAAAATAATTTTGTCACAATAATCAAACATTTTCAAAACATTGTTTCAAAGTGCACTGAAAGTTTGCATGACTTGTGAACTCCTCACTAAAGATTCTTAAATGCAGTAGCAGTTAGCAGTTTTGTTATCGGGATATGTAACTTCAAGCAAGTAGCAACAGTGGCCACACTACAATGGCAACACGTACAGTTTAGGCAACACGTACAGTTTAAACAATATTTCCGTTTTCCATGCACCAACACCCTTAAGTCACGCATTCATTTAGGAGTCGAAATGCTGCAATACGTTTTATTATAGTGAGTGACGTACTTGTATAAACTGCACTTTAAGATAACTTGCTAAAAATGTTTAGGAAGTAATTAGCCTAGACTCAGTACGGGACAGTTGCCTTACTTCCACCTTGTAAATATGCAAACTTTTACATTTGTTACAATACAAGTCTGGTAACTTCAGTATACATTTGACTGTTTGATAAAAAAAGTTTAGGAGTGTTACCATGGATGTCTGGGAAACTATTCTACCATACCTACTTTCTTAGCGCTCCTATACGCACGTGTGGCAAAGTTACAAACTGTTTAATAGAGTGTGCTGTGCCCTCTGTCATATGAGCACCAATCATTCCTACAGCAGATGTACCGACACTTTCTCTTATCAGACCACATATACTGTAGAAGCCGAAAGATTGTTATTGCTGTGTGCAATATGTCTACGGTCATTAATCAATTTACTGGCTGCGTTAAAATGTACATGGAATGCGGATAGAATAAATGAAAATAATATTTTGGCATGTAAATAACTAAAATTTAAAGTATTTTTATAATCTGCCCGCTTCCAAGAATATCAACAGTGTCGCTGAGTTTCGGGGGAAATAACTTTGCACCAACGTCACTGTCTTACGTACACATCTGCAGCTATGCTTCATGGTTATTGGATAGCATGTATTTGTGTAGAGGTGTCGCTTCAGTCAGAGTAATGTTACTGCGTCACCACACGTATGTGAGATGTGGGTTTAATCCCCGGATTCTCAGAATTAAAAACATCCAACCATTGACCACGAAGCAGAGCTGCTGATGTGTATAGAATTACATTGAAGCAAATTGCAGTAAAATTCTTTTTGCCGAAAGTGACAGGCTCTAAGTATCAAGCGTGTTAGGCAGGAATTAAAAAAAAAAAAAATCTTGTTTTTTGTCTTTGGGCAGGTTGAAGTAGTCCAGCCATGATTTGAACCCGTGCAATGTAAGTGATTGTTACAGGTAGTTAGGTATCGAGAAGTGTACGAGTGTAGTGGGACTGACTTGTGAATATTAACGTAAATGCCAGATATTCTGATTTATTTGAATCAACTGATTACATAAAATGCTCCGTCCCGTGCTGCAAATCTAAATTGTAGACATGCTTATGCAAAACGGGAACTTGACGCCCCCTCCTAACTGCATGTCTATACCCTACCCGGGTTACATGACGAGGGGGGGAGGGAGGAGGACGTCCAGGGTTCAGCGACCCTGGCAGTCGAAGACCTGCATGTGCATCGACTGCACGAACCTCGTCTCATGCGCCGTTGTTGCCCGCGGGGCGACGGGCGGGTGGCGGGCGGGGGACCAATGTTTTCAGGACGGCCTTGGCGCCCCCTCCCCCCTCCCGCCATAAAACGGCGCCACGGCCGGGAGAGACTGTTCACTGTAGGTTCGCCCGTGCGCCCGGCAGGAGAGTAGCCCGTGTTCAGGAGAGACTACGTCGCGAGCACCAGGTGAGTCCAGTCCAGTCCAGTTGGCGTACACTTCCGGCCTCGAGCCGCGAGTTTCTCCGTGGAGAGCGCGCGCTTCGAGTATGTCCAAGGAGACCGCGCGCTCTTCTCTCACTGGCTCCGCGCTTGTCAAATACCGCAGAGAACAATATTGTCACCTGAGGCGAGTTTTGGCGACTACTGCTTGCATACGTCGTCATGGTATCATGTATTGCCGTAACTTCGATTATTATAAAATTATGTAATTTTGTTACTGTAAAATTAGATGACTTGAAGTTTTGTTCTACAAGCTAGAATTTAAATAAAACATTTTAAGAGATAAATTACTGTCAAGAATACCGGTATTAACTTAAATAATACAAATTTCAAACTTTTGCGTCACAACCCTCTGTCCAGCATTGTTCTCTTCTGTATTTACTTACAAATTACTTTATGAATAAGTGCACTTTTGTAACAGATAATTTTGAATCGATTCACTCACCGCAGTCATTATGGTAAGCCTGCTGCATAAAAAGAAAATGTACGATAAGCATTTCACTAAATTTCAATCATTAGCTATATCTAAAAACTATATGTATAGACAATTTTACTTTGATTGTGATAATATTTCCTATACTGAACTCGGCCAAAATTACTGCGACCTTAAAAGTTTGTGTATGCCAGAGATAACTATAAGAAGAGATGAAGAGAGGGTGGAAAATCGCGAGAAAATTTCCTGCCAGTTTATTTTCTAAATTAGTGTAGCATCCCGCTTCTTGTATGACATGTGGCGTGGTCTAGCAGTTTGCAGACGGATAAGAGACAATCAGTTATAGCGCATCATAGTTAGCATTCGCCCAGTCAAATAGGGACCTGACAATAACAACAGAAACGTTTCGGAAATGTATGCATTACATTGAAGCCTCACAAATAGTCAACATTTCCAGCGAGAAATAAACATTTCTAACAATAAGACGCGCCCGCATAGTGTGGTCATCCAGACTCTGGAATCTTGAACATTTAGCAGATTCATCTTATACCACGCTGGAATTCCAGAATCTGTACTTTCTTGCTTCGTTTCTGATTGGATCACAGTTTAACAGACGTCCAAGACTGATTGAATTATGTGCTGAGACGAGTTAAAAATTTGTACTCAGAATACGGAGTTTCACTGCAGAGTTCACAGAATTATGAGTGACCATGCAAGTACACAGATAATTGACCTCACAGAAAGAAGACTACTGTAGCAGCAGAACTGCTGGTGTAGGCAGTTAACACTGAAGTATACAGTGTGCTCTGAGTGTTTCAGGGAAAATAAACTGCTCTAACACTTAATTGGTAGTGATTTATTGCAGGCACAGCTGACCATATGTTCAGTTTTAAAAAGTCGTATACAAGTCTGGAGATTTCATTCCGCTGCTGCCTGTTGTCTGGGCGTATAGCTACTTGCCCCATTAAACTTGGCGAATTGGAAGCCTGATGGTGTTATAAAGCACGTCTTAAAGATTTATTTACATGCAGCTGAGCTGTGTAAAAATATTCCATCCAGTCACAATAGAGGCTTGACAAATATTTTGATTCATGTCGCCACAAATTATTTTCGCGGATATGCTATTTTCTTTAACAATGACCTCATTGGTCATAGAAAATCAAACTGAGGACGTGAACGGTAAGGGGTTTTATGGTCTTACTTCCACAAAGTGAATCTGGACGTAACATGTTATGGGAGTCGGTATATGTTGGAGGAATTTTTACTATCGCTTATAAGTAAATTTTGACGAGCGGGAAAAGTAACAGTGACTTAAAAATTTGCAAGTATATAACTGTTACGTACAGTTCTGAAACTGAAACCAGTGCGTGTGTGTATATATTTGTGTGTGGGGTGTGTGTTTTTATTTAAATGCTGACAATGGTATTATTTGTTACTGAAGTTCGACACTTTTGGCAGAGTTTATACAAAGATGTTGTAACAAACGATCAAGTTTGGAAGCTTTATTAGTTTACTCCTTATTTCCGAGCTCCATTATTTTGACTGTTTAGAAACCAAGACTATTGTCTGTAGAAGTTACAGTATCCGTACGCCTGTCAGTAAACAGACTATATAAAATTAATATAGTTATCAATATGTTTCTGTTGCTCAAAAGCTTACAGTAATGCTTAAAATATTACAACATAACACTATTTACTAGTGAATAATACAAATATAACGTATTTGTTTTTAAATTAAGACAGTTGGAACAACTTTTTTTTTATGTTCGTTATGCCATATTACTTTCAACTTGTCATACACGGTTTACGTTACATCTAGTATTTTTGAAATTCTACATTTTCATCAGTGTTGAATAAACCTTGAACTACTATAATCTCATATTTGGTACTGGTGGCAGTAGTTGGTTGGGTTTATAGTTTTGTGCAACTCAGATATCTAGGCGATAGAGCCACTGAGTTTTGGTGAAATTAATATTTTGCACCAACTATTTCCAAACCTTACGTGCACATCTGCAGCTGCTTTGTGGTCAATAACTGGATGTTTTTTAACCCTCAGCGTGTTCGGGTTATACTCGAAAATCACATACGTATGGTGTCTCACTAACATTACAGTATTCTGGTTGGCTCAGTCAAATGAGCGATGCTCTGTACAAATTCATGCTAACCAATAACAATAAAGCACAGCTGCAGATGTGTACGTGAGGCATTGGAACAAGTAGGTGCAAAATTCTTTTCGCCGAAAATCAGTGGCTGTAATAATAAGGTAAAAATTACAGTATTTACTGTCTTGATAAAATTAGCTAACTTGAAGAAAACCACTTATACTTTTGAAATATGCTCTCGTTTAGACTTAATACAAAATAAGCGAAAAAACAATAAAGACAGGGAAGGATGGCCTTAAGGAAAGCGCGATGATTATAATTAGTAGCGGCCCCTCTTTAGTAAAACAACTTTGGTAGTCTGTTATTCGCCGTCAGGTCAGAGTCATAGAGTAGGCAGCTATACAGAAGCTAATTGGCAAGGAAACTTCTTTGGTGTAGGAATACTCTGTTGGTTATCAGCTACTAAAGACGCTGCCCTTGCACCTGATTGGCTCCTGCGTCTAATAAACTCTTCGACATTGATCGGGCGTCATTCTAGAATTGTAGTCTGCGGCTGCTGATTGGTGAGTGACTTGCTGGCCAGTGCTGCCATATCTATGGTTCATGCAGCTCCATATATGTGATAGGTTTGTTAGGAACAAAATGCTCTACTGCCACAAGAGTTCTTGCACATAAACTAATAGAAAAGTAAAGGAGTAATGCATTGTTATTACGTTGGTTACATATTTGACGTTAGTATTCAACTACTGTATATTTAATTGCAGAAGTAGTATGACCTGCACATCCTCAGGATCAGTTTACCTTATTCTAGTGACGGTGATCTGTGGTCTCATGTACAGTAACGAGAGAAAAGGCACGGAACGTGCTAGCTCACTCACCAACGTATTCTACCTTTCGCCAGGGAAGAACTTTCTCTCCGCCAAGGAGGAAAGAATTTGTCTTTCTTTCAACCAGTTTATCGTACAGGTGATGTTGACCCACACTCATGTGGTAATAGTACCGTCCGTCGAGCATAAATGTTACCACAAGCAAAATTCCAACAAAGCCTTTTAAGGTCAGAAATGAGATTAACATACATATGGAGCATGACCTATGTCTAAAGGGGAGGGGTGAGACGCCTTCAGACGGAAGATGGAGGAACCCATCCGCCATGTTGATAACTGAAAAATGTTTTTTGTGTATAATTAAACTGTGGGGTTAACTACCATAACCTCACCTACAAAAACAACTGGCTACACTTCGAAACAAATCCGCCATATTGTAAACAAAATGGGCTTAGCTTCAGTATAGGTAGCTAATGCTTTATCTGTATTTTTATCTTATCTGTCTTAGGTCACACTCGGTAGTTTTACAGTTATTTAGAAGAAATTTTTTTTAAAGAACATTATTTTCATATCGAAAAATTCCTATAAAGGATTGTCAAAAATATGTTATAATTTGTACCTATGCTACATTTCTAAAAACAAACCTCATAGTTTTAAAATTTTTGCACAGAAAGTATTAATAAATTAGAATTGAAATCAAATCAGAATCAAGCAAAATAATTGTTGTAAATGAACAGTGCATTGTTTTGCAAAGCACCTACATAGAATAAAATTGTGCATCATATGACTGCTTCTAGTATTGAATTCCAAATCATGCCGTTAAAAACATTCTAGTTTTTTTTTATATCAGCGTGTATAACTACCTAGTATGGCCTTCAGTTGAATATTCACATAGCTATTTTAGGTAGATTTGTTTGCGTTTTAAATTTTATACATTTGGACTCAGAATGATGTGGTTTTTAGTGTTGCATAAGGTTTGGTTTATTTTACAAAAAAATGGCGTTTTTAGAAGCCCAGTCATCCATAGAAAGTTTCCGTTAGTGTAATGTTTATATTATAGCCTACAAAGCTATTTTATGCGCCTAATCGAGGCTAAATATACGTATATCGAAAACAAAAGTAATAGCAAAAATTTTTTAACCAAACTGGATGCAGACGTTCAACCTTAACGTGGAAGACGCATAGCGATATTAATTTAATGTTTAATATAGCTGTTGTTTCTGGTTTGTTTTCCTTCATTTAGCTATGGACGTTGCTATTGGCCAGCGGGTTTTCTCAGGGTACTCTCGTTTCCCTCACACGGTCCTGGTGAGGGTTGACGACCCAATCCTGTGATCAGAACCATGGTACAAAGAGAACCATCATTGTAGCGACACGTGGTCCTCTTAGCCTGATTGAGTTAATAATTAATTTATTATTTATATGTTTAGCTACAATGGGACGTATACTGTGACAATATCGTCAGTTTAAATAAACTATCAATGGAATCATTTCACTAACTTGTCTTGTGTGATTGACGAAAGGACATTTTAAAACATTTCTTAGCTGTAATCCTACATAGAAATTAATTAATTATTTGATAAATGTCAAGTTATGATTAGAGGTGGTGAAATTTTGCGAATTTAATGACTTGCATGTTAAACTGAAACATCTTGTGCATACTCAAGCCCCGTATATTCGTTCCTTGTCTGTTGTTACACTGAGTAGCAGCTAGTGGACAAATGGTCGGGACTTGAGTATGCATAGAATATTTGATTCTACCATGCAGGTCATTCCATTCGCAAAATTTCGCCATCTCTAGTTATGTTTAAATAAACTACCAGTCAAATCATAGAATTGTTATTAACGCAAAAATTAAAAATCTGCTACAATAGCTTGAGAAAAATTTATCTAAATCCAAGATGGCGGCGAAGGTCTCACCATAATAAAAATTTCCCTTTATTTTACCATCGGTTATATTACCACTGTTACGCTTCTCAAACTGCTTTAAAAATATTCTTCTCGACCAGTTTTTAGCAAGATAAATTTTAATTAAGTATTCCATTAATCAATGTAGGAATACGAGGTTCCATATTAAAAGTTATTTACAATAACCAGTGTGTGTACGTTTGCCTTTCTTTTGTAATATAACTGCGAACTTTAGATTGGACAGAATGTAAGAGAAAAGTAAAGAAGTGAAAGCACAGTAAGCTACGTTGTCATTGGTCGCAAGTGTAGTACCTGGGCACGGTATGTCAGGTGCGAGGAATAACCGTGTGTTTGCCGTCTCCGAGGTCAAGTTACTAGAGGATTCTGTTATCGTCGCTTGCAGGCCGCTGCCAGGAGAGAGTTACCACAGCACGCTGACCTTAATAGTCTATTGGTCCGACGTACATAGAATATGTAGCTGCACAGAAGTACAGTGGCGTGACGGTGCCATTGAATTAACAACTCAGTGTACTAGCTGCACTAGGCTGTAGGCACTAACCTTGGCCGTTTGTGAAACATTACTCGAGTAGTATTTAAACCTGAACAGTAACTAAAGCCACTGCTTTTAGGCGATAATAATTTGGCGCCATCTTGTTTCAGTGTCTTACATACTCATCTACAGCTGTGATTCATGGTTGTAGTGCAGATATGTCGCTCATTTGACTGTGCCAATCAGAATAATGTTACTGAGACACCACACGTCTGTGATCCCTAATAGCTGAGAGTTTGAGAGTTGAATATATACAGTCATTAACCAATGACAACGATGTGCAGCTGCAGATGTGCACATAAGGTATTGAAACAAATCGGTGTATATTTTTTCCATTAAAAATTAGTGGCGTAACAATAACCTTATACTGACCAGTACGGTCAAATGGGAGACGTGTCTGAACATACGTACACTACGCAGCTTGTGATCAGGAAGCAGAGCTGCCGATGTGCATGGAAGACATTTAGGGCGCTATTCACCTCAGTTTTCAACGTCTTTTTTTAATTTTTATATCTGTACAAGACATTTTTGTTTTATTTTAGACATAATCTGTGAATAAATTTGGCTCTTATGAAATATTTTTATCTTTCATATTTTTTTGCGCAATGACTCGTAAACGTCAAAATTTGCATTTTACTGTTTGGTAACAGCCACTAAAACCAATTGACATACCAAACTGAAAACAATTACAGAGAATAATTATGTTGTAGGCTACAGCGTCTCCTATGTAAAAACTAAATATATATATTTTTTGTGATTTTTTTAAATTATTGATTTTTTAATTTAAATTAAAAATATTTGAAATTGTTTTTAAATACAAGAATATACAATGTTTTATTATTATGTAGGAGACGTTGCAGCCTACAACATGGTTATTCTCTGTAATTTTTTCAGTTTGGTATGTCAACTGGTTTTAGTGGCTGTTACCAAACAGTAAAATGCAAATTTTGACGTTTACGAGTCATTACGCAAAAACTATGAGAGATAAAAAAATTTCGTAAGAGCAAATTTTAGTCACAATTTATATCTAAAATAAGATAAAACATATCTGGTACAAATACAAAAATAAAAAAGGCGATGAAACTGAGGTGAACCGCGCTTAAACCAAAATTGCGAAAATATCTTTGCACGACTAACCCGTGGTTCTACGAACAAGAAATGCTATTCAGATGGTAACGTAGCCGCTATGGATGCAGGAAGTATGTTGCCAACAACTACAATGACTGCGATAGTAAATTAGTTTACAGTGGCGGATCTAGGTGTAGATGGAGGGGGGGGGAACATTCCTAACAAGTAAGTATGCCGACACCCCAAGTCAAAGAAGGGTTGGTCCGCGGGCTTCCCCATGCAAACTTCAGTTTTTAATGTGCAAAATGGTGCCATTTAAGGCAGTTCCCAAACAAAAAAAAATTGCATATATCAGTTTAAGAATGTGTAATGTTTTACACATAAACTATACAAAAAAGGTGAAAAGAAGGGTGGCTCCTTCCCCCTGGATCCGCACATGTTAGCATACTAGCTGCTCATAAGGAACTAAACCAGACTGTATAGTATGCAATTTCACTAAAAAAAAAATAGTAATGACGCTATGAAAATTGTCTGAGAAGTAAAATTTATTTTGTATATGAAAGGACAGTTACATTTTGCAACAATTCAAAATAATATTCCTAGAATTAATGTGTAACGATTATCACAAAAACCTGTTTATTATATTTGGTGAAATAAAATACTCGTTCATATAACTGATGCAACAGGCACACTTTTTTGTTAGAGTATCTTCTTCAAAGTGCTCTGCCGCAGAATTTGTTCTATGATTTTAAGTATGAAAATATCATAAACTTTATTAATAATAACTATTCAGAACTGAGTGAGTAAAAATTTATTTCAATAATAAAGCATATTTCGGATATGTACGTGCATAAAATAAATCCGAAAATAATTTTGAACCAAATTGCTTATATTGATCACCTACAATGACTGTAATTGTTACAATAGAGCAGCTTGAATAAGGTTGCATTAAACATATATATTCATACCGGAGACGTGCTAATCAAAAGTAAAAGGTAAAGCAAAAGTTACGTAAATTCAAGATAGCTGTGGATGTTCCACCTAAAACGGTTACTTCGAGAACTTAACGCAGGATCACGTTTAATAAGGAAGGAGTAGAGGTTAACGAGGCAATTGGCCCGGGCCTCACATTGTACTCTGAAAAATGAATTATTTATAATTTAAAATGAATCGAGTTTTCTTAAGTTCCGATTAAGCCACGATGTTTCCTGTGAAATATACAGGATGTACAAAAATCCAATGCTCAAAATAATAGGGAAGATGAAGGAGACAAATACAAATATATTTCGCCAGATAACCTTGTGTAGGAAACAAATAGTTTAGGAGTAATGATCATTCTTGGGTGTCGGGTGTAGTTGAGAAGACTCCTATGTAGTTGTACATGGTACTTTATTTTATTGATCAGTGCTACAATAAATGTTCAAAATGAGCAGCATTAATCTCAGCGCAAAGCCGGTATCGACATAGCAAGAAATCCAGTGTGCGCTGCAACATGCGTGGTGTGTATTGTATGTGTGTGGCCGCCACAAGAATCCGTGAAACTACTTCCTCCGAGTTGACAGGGCTAGAATACACTTCAGTGTTCATGTAGCCTCAGAGAAAGAAGTGCAATGTGGTGAGGTCCGGAGATCGCGCGGGCCAGTGTAGGCTACAGATCCACCATGCTACATCGATACTAGCTCTGCGTGGAGGTTAATGCTGTCAATTTGGAACGTTTATTGTGACATTGATCAATAAATAAAGTACCGTAAACAATTACCTTCGTCGTCTTCTCAATCACACCCGATACCCCTGAATACCCATTACTTGTAAACTATTGGTTTACGACACTTGGTTACTGGCCAAATATATTTGTATTTGTCTCTTTAAACTTCCCTATCTATTTAGGCATTGCATTTTTGAACATCCTGTACTTTTTATAAGTATAAGCGCATGTTTAACATATTTGGTGCAACAATAACTTGTTTACCTATTTAACTGTTCATTTCGGTTTGGAACATTTACGATGCCTTTTCTATTACCTTCATGGCAATATTTGACGTTCCATTTCATATTTATAACCGAACAGAAAGTAACTGAAGTAAACTTGTAACGTCACAGATATGCAGACTAGCCGAGGTCAAAGTAAGGTTATTTCTACTACAGGTTAGAAAGAAAATACGTTTTCTTATAGGAGAGCTTGGAACAGGGAAAATTTCTGCCACTAGTTTCGCTTCAATCGCTAAGAGACCAGATAAAATACGAAACCGTAGTAAAATTAAATTTTAATAAACTTGGAAATTATATTAGTCGTTTAATTAAATTTTAAAGTGACAAGAAAGCGATTTCGCGTTTTAAAATATCAACTTAATGAAACTTAAAATTCTGGAAAACTCTGTGATTGGTCAGTTTGGTGCATTAGCGATACCAGCGCTCAAGTGGCAGAAATTTTCCCTGTGACAAACTTACAACATTGATCTTTCTAACCTGTAGTAGAACGAACCTTAGTCAAATCTACGACACAATGCCGCCGACATATCAGGAATGTATGAGAGTCTACAAGCGCACATTATAAATCACAGCCGGGGAGGGAGTGTTCAGACTTTATCTTGCCTCGGGCCTCATAATCTCATAACGTGTCTCTGACTGAACAGTCGACACGGGAACAAGACGACGTTGTCGATATAACAAGAGCATACGTACAAGTACGTACAAGGCTGTGGTCTTCCGACAACTGAGCTGACGTCAGTAACACGTGTTTCCCAGCTGTACGACAACCAACTACTTATTACGCGCCCGTCAATTGCAGGTTGGACGTGAACCGCCGGATCCATCACGTCTATTGTCGCCAGGCCCTCGTCTTATCACGAGCAGCTATTGGCGTTAGCGAAACGTTAACTGTTGCCATGTCAGCTTATATATGACGTCAGCGGTACCCGGTATTCTAGCACTAGAGAGAATTAGTCAGATATAAGTTACAGTGGATTTAGTTTCTTGAACATACTCTGTTGCGGTCTATACCTCAATGGAATATATCCAAAATACTAAATCCAGCCATGCACTCCCATTGCACAGTTCTTTCAAAAATCATAGGATAAGTTAGCCTTCAAACAAGACAACTCGCAGGTATCTGAGTCGATGATAAGTTTGGAAGGAAACAAGGACCTCTGTCTCCTGGTGAAATATAACAGTGGGTCAAAATCCTATGAAGAAATAACAAAGATTGGAGCATACATAGGGTTTTGGAGCTTAGCCTGCAAATCATGTACTTACTTTTTTTTTGTATTTGCTAGTTAAATAATGATTGGACCACTCATTTATTGCTCAAACATTTGAGTGCATGATAGATTTCTAAATACATTGTGCAAGTTTCGTGCAAAATTAATGTACACTACGGCGTAATTACGGTTAGGTATGTTTCGGTTAGTTAAAGTTATTTATGATTAGATTAGTTTTCGTAATAATAAGATTTGGTGAGGTGATGTGAAGGTCGATTACGTTTTGTAAATTAAGGTTAGGTTATATGAGAATATGTTATGTTTGGTCAGGGTAAGTTAGGTTATGTTTAGCTTCGTTAGGCTGGATGGTATTGTCGTTGGTTAAATAATGTTAGGTTCGGCTAGGGTAGTAAAATATTATTTTGTTAAGACAGCATAGTTAAAGTTAGTTGAGGTAAGGTTAAGTGAAATTAGAATAATAAGAAGGATTTCATAACTTAGGTTATGTTATGTGACGTTAGATTACATTAGGTTAGGGTAGTTGAGTGTGGTTAGTCAGTTTAAGTAAGGAACTGTTTGGTTGGAATAATTATTTGAAGTATTGATAAGATTAGGTGAAGCGAAGTTATGTTAAGTTCGGTCAGGTTAAGATAGGTAATGTAAGGTTTGGTTTAGGTAGGTTAGTTTTCCCGAGGATAGGTTATCTAAGGTAAGGTTAGGTTGAGTTAGGTTAGGTGAAGGTTGGTTAGATGGGGTTAGAATATCCTGTTAAGATAGTAGATGTCCTAAGCACTGCTGTGTGTAACATGACTTACACTCGCCTCGCATTCAGGACGACCCGGGTTCGATCCCTCGCTCCGGATATATTTAGTAAGGTCTTCCAGGGTTTCCTGAAATTAAACTGCGCGAAAGTTGGAACGGCTCCTAAAACAGGCCTACGCCGACTCCTCCTCTCCCCCTCCCAACCCTTGGGTACCTGTATCAAGGCCTTCAGGTGTTCGAGGTGACCAAACAAAATAAGATAACTAATACATCCTTCTCAAGTGATCGTATATGGTGAGAAATCTCAAATTCTGTGTGGTTTGCGTGCGAATGTCAACACTGCTAAACTCGCCCACTGTTGACTGCACAATGTGCGTGAGGCCAAGTAGTTCTGTGGACGTGTTGCATATCTACCAGGCGCCTGCCTTTGTCCATTGTCTTCTGAGGCGCTATGCGAGGTCGCTTAGAGAGCGACTTACAAGAGTAATTAGCTGTTAATAGTTGAACTTCTTCAAAACAATTACTCAGCTTTCATTGCGGCATTGTTTACGTCGCTGTCAGTTAAGTGCGCGCTGTCTTTCTCTTATACAGAGGCTTGATGTGTCACAGTAGGCTCATTCTGCACTCCAGAACTGTGTCAGAGGTTTCACCAACTGGAGCGCCAGTTTCAACAGCGGCTAGTAGTTGTAATGAATGACTGCGCGTTATTAGAACTGCCAACCCTTGATGCATGGGCCGTAAGCAAAGCTGACATTCAAGTTCTACTGGCGACAGAACCTCCTGTGACTTGTTACTAGGGACCCCTGATTTTCTTGAAAAAAAATAATAAATTGCACCAACTTGTTCCAGTGTCTTACGTGCACAGCTGCAGCTCTGCTTCATGCTTACTGATTGGTAGAGAGGATGTTATATCGCGCAAATTTTCCGTGCCAGCATACCCTTGAAAAAACTGTAGTTTCTTGTAACGTGTATGGCCGGGTGATATACACCTTACACGACGTAGCTGTCTGCAGACCAATAACCAGACATCAAATATTGCAACAGCGGGATTCCTATTGGCTCCGTCAAATAGGGTAACAGCTCCACGATAAGTCGGACGTACGTTAAAACCCAGCAAACAGTCAGTTTTCCCGCCATCAACAATCATTAGAGACATGCAAAATTCGCGTTATCATTTCATAGCAGACTAAACTTCACTTTCCTGTACATGACAGAGCGTAATCTGTGACTCAATTGGCCACGAACTTTTACGTGTTGTCATGTACGTGTGTTACTTCTTTACAGAGATTGGCCTCTCCACCGTGTAAGCATTCTCTGCGGCAAGTCATGACAATGTCGGTCAGCGGCAGACGTCGAACGAGCCCATAGTAATTTGGAATCTAGTCAGCTGTGAGAAAATAACGCGAATTTTGCATGTCTCTAACAATCATCTCTAACTATTACATCATCATCTTCTCTACTGATTGGATGTTTGTAACTCTCAGCATATAGGAATTCTACCCACTAATCACAGACGTGTGGAGTATCACTAACATTATTCTGATTGGCCTAGTCAAATGAGCGATGCCTCTACTCAAATCCATGCTATCCAATAACAACAAAGTTTAGCTACAGATGTGTACGTAAGACACTGAAACAAGTTGATACTAAATTATTTTCAGCAAATATAAGTTGCCTTAAATACTACCGTCGCGACAAAAAAAAAATAGAAACTGGGTGCGATTCTTAACAGTTATGGACATCTTGGTGGATAACTAGGGCCGATGATTTTTGTTGAAAATATTTCTCTCCTACTTTGTTTCAATGCCTTTCGTACACATTCGCAGATCTGCTTCGTGGTACATGACAGAATATGTTTGTGTAGGGACGTCATTTATTTGACTGAGCCAATGAGAACAAGGTTACTGAGACACCACACGTCTGTGATACGCGAGTAGAGCTCCAAGACGCTGAGAGTTATAATAACATCCTATAAGTATTTAACCCCGAGGCAGAGTTTCAGGTGCACACATAAGGCACTAGAACTAAGTGGGGCAAAAATGAGTAGACCAATTCCAAAACTCTCCTTGTCCAACTACAAGGAAAAATGAGCTCATAACAGATTTGTGTAGCTTTTAAACGTGTGCTAAAGTTGGCATGATGAAAGTTTCCAAAACTCGCCTTATTAAATAACAGATACACTTGAAAAACTGATTTAGTCATGTCACAAATGGGCGCGCAAATCAGTTTTTCACGATTTGCTCAGTTCCAGTGAAAGTGGACAAGGAGAGTTTTGTAACTGGACTACTCAAATATTTTAGCAAACACCAGGTGTTTCTGCTAACAGGAGGCTGCATGGCAGTTCAGTGACTTGTGCCTAGAGGCTAGGATGAGGCGCAATGTTCGTGCTGCGTCGCCCTTATTTCTTCCACACGTATACACTTCGGTCGCGCTTAATACGATCGCCTTAACAGTGAATAGAAAGTATATAAATCAACGCTAATAGCACCGGTTCAAAATTGTACGTTTCTCGAACCCAATTGGCAAAAAAAAAAAATAAATAAATAAATAAACAGTTATCCTAGACAACCATTTTTGCCAACTTTCTGAGAAAAATTTTTTTCCTCGCTTAACGTATTTCTGGAGAATAATCTCTGACGCCGAAATATAATACATTTAACAGCGGCACAAAAGATCACGTTTAACAAATGCATCGTTCTGGATAAATGTTTGCTCGTAAAGTTGGCAAATAAAATTATCAAGGACTGTTGTGTTGTAGTTCTTCTATATCGATTTTCAAAAAGCGTACAGCTCAATTGTAGAACACAACGCTTATTTATATACCACGCCCTGTTAAGAACGGCTGCTAGAAAACAGAAAGTTTACACCGCACTGTACAATCACGTTGTTAAAGTACATTACAAGAAGTCAAGTAGACGGGTTATAGCTACACTCCCACGGTGTGAGGAAGACAAAAACACTGGAAAGTTACGTATAAAAACAAGTATTCGCTAAGAGTTGCACATTGGTTCCGCTGATGTTATTTAACCAGCGTTAAATTGACACGCCACCCAGGAGACGACGGTTAACATTTGACGCTTGAGTAATTGTATATCTTGCAGGCAAGAAACATAAAAAAAAAAATGGAAAGTAAAATTATGTCTCAACATAAGTACTGTGGTGAATTACACATTCACAGCCATATTATATTCAGTAATTCATAGCGGGAAATGTTTACTTATATATTTTATAGTATTTGTTCTCACATTTTGGATTTGTGGAACTAATTTACGTTTAGTTTTATTAGTCAGATAAAGTTATTTTTTAATACATTTATAAGTAAGTCTATTAAGCACCAGGAATTCACATACATGTATTTTTAAAAATTAATAACTATTAATAACTATAATCAAAGAAATATGAATAACTGAGATGACAGTTTATCGCTGGAAAACTTGACTGTTTGCTGGGTTTCAACGCACGTTTTACTTACAAAAAACTTACGTGTACTGACAGTTGTTGCCCTATTTGACTGAGCCAATTAGAATCCTGCTATTGTAATATTTGATGTCTGTTATTGGTCTGCAGACAGCTACGTTGTGTCAGACGTACATCATATAATTAGAGATGATGGTATATCGCGAAAATGTTTTGCGTCAACATAGCCTTGAAAACACTGACACAACGTAGCTGTCTGCAGACCAATAACGTGCATCAAATATTATAATAGCGGGATACTTATTGGCTCAGTCAAATAGGGCAGTAGCTCCACGTACAAGGAAAAGCCAGTAATCTTTTGATAAGTTGAACGTATGTTGAAGCCTAGCAAATAGTCAAGTTTTACCGCGATAAACCATCATCTCTACATATAATCATATGTGTTATAATTAACTACAGTGTTTTCAAGGGTATGTTGGCACAAATCATTTCCGCGATACATCATCCTCTCTAATGATTAAGAAAGTAGACCTTTTAGCTATCTACTTGTATGGTTTTGAGTTTTATATAGATGAAAAATATCAAAACTACTCTTTAATCACATTTTCTATTGTTTTTTTTTTTTAATTCCCCTGTATGCTTTTAGGTTCCAATTTTAAGATCGACGATATTTTTCGCTATTCAAATGTTCCCATGGGTAAAGCTATGAGCTTGTGGTTTGATAAGGCTATTGTGACAGTATATGTCTCTGATTGCCAGTAGGACCCCAAGACAAGTGAACGTTGCAACATCCAATGACTGGCCATGAAGCAGAGATACAGATGTGCACATAAAACTATCAACATAGCATCAAGTACGGAAATGTAACCATCGCATACCAGCTACGGCTCGGCAGGCCAGGAAATATAATTAACTGCATTCTAATCAACTTGTGGCCAGTTTTTTTTCGTCACCGGAGCAAGTTGAAGGCGGGTAAAGTTGTTTTTGCTGCAGCTGTTTATTTCAAGTTTTTCCCTTCTCCTTGTCGCCCGAGGAGAGTTTCTCTTTACTGCTCCGCCCCTTTCGCCAGTCCTGCCAGTTTTCCCCCTTCACGAATATCATGCAAGCTCCCAGCACAGAACAACCGCGCATACAGAGGCGGAGATGCTGTGCCTACCATGCACTAGAGAGAGAGAGGTGTCTTGATTACTGTTGTCTTTGTTATGTGTGCGCGCAGTTACAGCGTTGCCCATTATACACATGCGTTCATCTAAGAACAGTGGCAACAAACAATAATCCAACATTTAGCTTTACTTAAATGTACAGACGTATCAACACAAGGAAATATTAATGACCGTATCTTAGGAAGGATAACAACGTTACAACATTACGACGCGAAATGATTCAACGTGCAGTTACCAAAATAATACGTAGTAATGCCTAAGTAAATAATTTAAAACTAACAGGGTTTCAAGTGCATAGTTTTAAATAATTAAATTAATTATCATTAATGTGTAGATACGTGCAAAATTTGCGTTATCATTTGACAGCAGACTAATTTTCACTTTCCTGTATATAACAGAACATAATCTGTGATTCAATTGGCCACGTATTGTTATGTGTTGTCATTTGCGTGTGTTACGTCTTCACAGGGATTGGCCTCTCTACCGTGTAAGCACTCTCCGCGGCAAGTCACGACAAAATCGGCCAGCGGGAGACGTCGGACAAGCCTATAGTCACTTGGAGTCTAGTCAGCTGTAAGAAAATAACGAGAATTTTGCATGTCTCTATTAATGAGTGACTTAAGACCAATCAGACAATATTTCTTTAGATATTAAGATCATTATATACAATAATGAGAGAGAGAAAGAGAGAGAGAGACACACTTGCCGTGGCAACAGTTGACTGTGCTAGGTTCCAATGCAATCCACGTGTCCGATATCCTTATTACATTATTCATGTCTTCATACGTAACCTGGCCACTGATAATTCTGCTACGCCGATATTGATCACTTATTATTCGTGTTTAATCGTATGAACCGCTTACCGCTTCAAGCATTCCTCGTACAATCATTAGAGAGGATGATTTATCGCGGGAAAACTTGACTGTTTGCTGGGTTTCAACGCACGTTCAGTTTACCAGAAGTTGGCTGGCTTTAGCTTTTATGTGTAGCTGTTGCCCTATTTGACTGAGCCAATAAGAATCCCGCTGTTGTAATATTTGATGCCTGTTATTGGTCTGTAGACATCTACCTTGGTCAGACGTGTATCACCCAATCATACATCTCACATGAAACTACGGTGTTTTCAAGGGTATGTAGTTACAAAATATTTTCGCGGTATGCCATCACATCTACGTATGGGGAATGTACCCACCCAGGGTTGGAGGCTTTTTGATCTGATCCAGCCCTGAGTTGTGATACTGATCGAGGTGCTACAATGTAGCAGAGCCTGAATGATGGAGGGAGGGAAACAGATGGTCCCCGAGAAAACCCGCCGACCAACAACATGGTCTGGCAGGATTCTCTCATGCGGATATACAGGGGTCGCCCACCGGGTGTCGAACCCATATCGCCCTTGCGGGAGGCGAACAATCTAACCACTTGACTATAGCGGCCCCTTCCAGACACAACTGCAGTCGTGTTACTGTACTGTCGTCACGCTAGCAGCGCCGACGTGGTAACGAATAACAAACCTCCTAGTTGTCAGTTCCTCCGACATTGCGTTGTAGTAATACCACCGACTAGTTCCTATTGGTCGCAATACCCAGCAGTCCGCTAACCACACTCCGCTCCGAGGAATTCTGCGGTGATACAAGTAATGACAGGTTATTTCCTAATGCCTCGCCTGTCTCTGCTAACTTCGGTTCTGAGAAACAATCCCGCGTTTAATATAATTAGAGAGGACTGTTTCAGCGCTTTAAAATTTCTGAGAAATCACTGAGAGTTCCGTTAAAAAATTATATAGAAACCTCTGTAAAATTACGTCTCTCTTGTAGAATTTTAATGAGTTTGTTTGTTCAATGCAAATTTAAAAAAAAATTAGATTGTTGACAGAATTAAGATGAAAATATAAGTTATAAATGAACGAATTCTCAGAAAAATCTAAACTTCTATGACCACTTTTTTTTTTTAACAAATTATGATGACGTGTCCACAAACTGATCAAACACCAAACAGTTACATGAAATCACCTCATGGTTTTGTGACACATCTAACAAAATATCATAAATTCACGAAATTAAATTGGATAGTAATATTTTTTATACTTATTGAGCTAAATTTATAACATTCAGACATCGAATATTGTACATAAAAAAATAGTAACAATATTTTACAATGCCTAAAATGTTACTGGAATTCTTTCTAGCTACTCGTAGCAATTTATTTGGAATATGAATCTTTGATCGCCTTTAATCAGTGTTTGAAGTACAGCTTGTTTTACTTAAAATGTTGTATTAAAGTATATAAATAATTTACAGGAAAAACATTAAATAAAACTTTCGCGAGACATTACAAGATGTACATCAACTTTGAATTATACAACTAGTATTTAAACAAATTTCCCAAAGTGTAATAAATTTTAATAATTGTAATTATTCTAATAAGTTTTGTTCATTATGTTGCTTTATTATTATGTTTTCTCACACTATTACATGATAATATTTCAGAAGAATGAAAAGTAAACAGAAAGTGTACAAACATTATTTGGCCAGTTGAAAGGGGCCAGTAGTTTGTGCGAAAGATCTCTACACCAACTTGTTTCAATGACTTATGCACACATCTGCAGCTATATCTCTTGGTCAATAGTAGGATGTTTCTAACCCTCTGCCTCTTGGTGCCCGCTAATCACAGACGTGTGTTCTCTCAGTAACATTATTCTGATTGGCACAGTGGAATGAGCGACGCCTCTGTATAAATTAATGTTGTCCAATATATATGAAAGAAAACTGCTGCTGCGTACGTAAGGCACTGAAAGAAGTTGCTACAGCATTATTTTCGCTGAAAACCAGTTGCTTCACACAATTAATCACACAGGATTATTGCTAGGGATACGAATTTTTGGTGAAAAAATTTTTGCCTCACTTTGTTTCAGTGGCTTACGTGCACACCTGCAGCTCAATTTCATGGCTATTGACAGAGTGTTTTTGTCCAGAGTCGTTATTCATTTGACTGGGCCAATCAGCACACGGATAACTGTGACACAACACGTCTGTGATTTGCGGGTTTAACCTCCACACGCTGGGTGTTAAGGCAACCAATCACTGACTACAAAGCCGAAATGCAGGTGCGCACGTAAGGCACTGAAACAAAGTGCTGCAAAAATCTTTCCGCGAAATTTCCTATCTCTAATTATAGCTGACACGGTTATAGTGTTTGCGTGATAGTAAGAGAGCAGTAGTTACGCATGGGTACAGAATGTGTATGAATACAGAAGTGAAATAGCCGGTAAGGCAGCACAACAAACACCTACCGCCAATCAGCGTTAGGCTTCTACCCTGTTAGCCGGCAGCCAGACCAATAGGAAACCTGCTGTAGCATGCAGGAAACAAACAGACACGGGGCAGCCACGTCACTTCACGTCTGTATTACTACTTAGCCTGTGATAACAGCGGCAAGTGACGCAGGGTAGGGAGGCCAGCGTGGTAACCACGGGCGAGAGAGGATACAGCACGTAGAGGAATGCTCGCGGACTGAGGATGAGTAGTTTCACTCTCGACGGCTGCCCGCTACTCGACCCACTTACTTCAAGGACACGCCTCTTCTTTGCTCCGGCAGGGTCGTCATGCACTAGGCTACATTGCTCTTCTGTGTGCAATCCTGCCACCATTACCGGGGCAGGGATGTCGTTTCCCTTCTTCCAGTAGAATAATTATTGTTATCCACCACTTCATTGTAAATATATTAAGTCTTTGGTATCAAACTTGCAGCAAATGACTTGTAAAATATATCGGAATTTAAAAATGACTTCTTAAGGCAACCGCCTGGGTGAACATATTTTCCGCGGTCGAGGCCTAGGAGTGCGCAAATCAAATAATTAACAGAGAAATAACATACCATGGGCTACGTGAGCTAACATTTATGAAACCACAACGTAATATTTTCGAATATTTTAAAAAATCGCAAATCTACAGGAAACAAGTTGCAAGTCCTGCAATTTTATTAAATACAAAAGTTGTTCAGCGGGAATTTTTCGTAGCCCATGTCATATTATTTCACTGCGAATTATTTAATTTGGTTTTCTCTACTTACTTGGCAGTGTAACATATACATTTTGACTTTGACGTACCGATATGAGGAAACTATACCAGCAGAAACTGTCTCGTAAGAGGAAACTGCACTCACAAGTATCGTCTACAAAACTATTACTTTTTCGTAAATATATAAAATGTTTGTTCTAAACGCACTTGAACATCCTTAAACCTGCACGACTGCTACACTCTTACCTCCATGTACCTTAACCAAGACCGCGTGTTCTTCAAGGTCACATTAAACGTCTAAATGAAAATATATGAACTGACTATCGTATTTTAGTATAGCTTCGAGTACCATACTCTCCCGTGTATAAGAGATCTAGCTCGCCAACTTCGATGGCTACCCGGCAAACTCCCAGTGTCCAGTGAGCGGAGACAATTAGTAAAGGAATGCCGTGTAGAAGTACAGACAGTTTATGAGTGTTGTCGAAGTGACGAGAGAGTGCTGCAGTGAACAGGAAGCTGCAGGTGCTTGTAGTCAGCTGATACCGCCTCCAGTGTTACGTCATCTCTGCGCCAACCTACCAGTCTTCCTTCCTGCTCCGTCTATTACCCCGGGCTTTAGCCTCTCCATACCACATCTGCAGTATGTTTAAGCCAATGGAATGGAAATTCTCTTAACAATAAAAGAGGTTTTTTAAATTACGGTATTTTAGAAAAAATATTTCTTTTATTGTCTATTAATGCCAAAATATTATTTAACACGTAACGTCACGCATTTGCTTATGAGTTGAGCCACTGAATTTTGGCAAAAATTATTTTTCACTAGCTTGTTTCAGTGTCTTGTATACGTCTGTATAACTACAACATGATTATCGAGTATACTCTATTTAATATAAGTTTGGCAAATTTTGACAAATACTAATGGGCAATAATTTTAAATATTTTGTGATTTCTGGTGTAACACAAGACATTTTAATTTGTTCACTATATAAATAAAAATGTCTTGCGTTACACAGGAAATCACAAAATATTTAAAATTATTGCCCATTAGTAGTTGTCAAAATTAATGCCCATTACACCATTTGTACTACGGAGTTAGTCTTGCACTGTGCCGGAAATCACAAAATATTAAAAATAATTGCCCATAAGTAGCTGTCAAATTTTACCAAACTTATATGAAATAGAGTATAACATGAATTTGTGCAGATGCTCCAATCAGAATTAATATTACTGCCACAACACACGTCTTTGGTTTGCAAGTAAAAACTGAGATTTATAAACATCAAGTCATTTACCACGAGGCAGAGCTGCATATTTTAACATAAGACATTGAAACAAATTTGTGCAGTATCCTTTTCACCAAAAAATTACTGGCTATATTTATGTGTTGAAACACTGGAATCTTGAAATACTTACATTCGTACTGTACTTTATGAATGTTGAATACAATAAGCACTGAGTTATGTTAAATGGTCTGGGATGATTTTACCAACCAGTGGTGAGCTAGACATGTGGAAATCCTCGTGATTCAGTCAAAGGCAAGAAACTGAACGTGTGAAGAAACAAAATCCATATTGTTGTGAGAAGTGATTATACCGACGACTCTTGCTAGCGGGATCACGTCAAGTTAACGTCGAACCAATTAAAAATATCGCCGATAGTCGACAATACAACAGGCGTAACTTCACACTTGTTTCAGGTGCGGTCAAGTCTCGGGACAAAGGTTTCTGCTTTTGTGTACCATAACAGTGGCCAAGTGTGACTGACGAATATTTTGTTTGAGGCAGATCCCAGGCATTGCGTTGATCTTTTTATAATTATGATATTTGAAAGAACTGTGCAATCAGAGTGCAGGACTGGATTTAGTTACTTGGACAAACTCCATTGCGAAATGATCTAGGACAACCTGATTAATACGAAAAGGTTTTGGAGTCAGATTGATTGAACGTCTCACATGCTCTTCTGAAGCTACGGTTCATGGCAAGTGATTAGATGCTTTTAATTATCACGTGTCTTGGAGTTGACACGCAAACCATAGACGTGCGGTGTCGAAGCAACATCTGATTGTCCTAGTCAAGTGAGAGATTTTCCTGAACAATAACGTATACAACTGTGAAGTACGGCTACAGATGTACAATCAAGATACTGAAACAAGCTGGTGCAGACATCTTCACGGGGAAATTATGTGTCCTTAGTAATAAACATGCACAATTCAGGTCATTGTTGCAGCATTTGTGTTAAGAACTTTACTCTCTACCTTCAAGAATGAATAACAACTAATATTTTTAATCTTTTCTTTGAATTTCTTTCAGTCACACTTTAAGCAATCAGCATTTTATTTCGCATTTTGAAAGACATAGCAAAGTAAATTAATCTGATCTACTTATAAATCATATTACGTGAGTAGCAAGTGATGAAAAAATTAACAAACATCTCTTTCATTCATAATTTATAAGAACTGTCTGATAGTAACGTGAGTGTGAAGTTGTGTCCTCATTGTATTCGGCATGAAGTAAAGTATATGTACAATTTTTTAAATATTATTTACATGGTCAAACAATTTATGTTATGGAAATATGGTACCCTATAAAGTTTGGTAATTTTTATGCTAGTTCGTAAAAATAAACTCAGAATTTTTGAGACAACTTATGCAGTACTGATCACGACTACAATAAGTGTATTATCCATATAATTACAAATATTATAAAGTCAGCTACCGCGAACTTCTGCTCTCTGCATGTTGTGCCAAGAATGACAGCGTATATTGCAACTATACGGCGCAATGCATTAGTCTGCCGTGGAGACTTAAACGCACGATAAGACGACTAACCTCTTCAATGTATAGTTGACTGCTGCAGAGACTTGAACGCGCGAATTGACGACTAACCGCTCAAATACAGACAGCCTCTGCTGTCGACACTCCAAAGCGTGAGTATATGACTAACCTCTTCACACAATTTAAGCACATCTTCTGTCGAGAAGCCAGTGTAAACTTTATGGGATTAACTTTATTAAACACAATACGTTACACATAAAAAATATTTGTGTACTTGAAATAGATTGTTTGTCATCTATTTGCGGAAAATATTGTTCAGTTACTGGCAAGTGTATTTCTAAGGAAGCACACTTTGACTTAATGAGGCCGATCATAAATATATTTGTTGAGTACTGTACGTCTGCCTTTGGTTACAATTAAAAAATTTACCCACAAATTTTTATATAGTTTCTTCACGGTAGGGCTGCACAAATGTTAGTTGATTGAGAAAAAAATGATATTTGACATTTGCATAGCCACTCCAGTTATATAGAATGTTTGTAACATTAACTTATTAAACTTTTTATTAGGTATTACGTTAGTAAATACAAATTATTTATTTATCCATGACACTGTGCAAACTAGGAAACTCGTGGTCGAAGCAGATTCATATAGTTAGCTCCGACATAAACTAGCTCTAATGTTTTTATTGGTTTCTACTGTGTTATTTCCCAATAGAATCTCCTTTCCTAGACTCTACTGGTTTTGTTGCCGTATGGAAAATATATGTAACTATCGTAGCTGAAATTTGGTCTCTTGCGACTCCTGTAACAAAAAGTTAATGTGAACGTTGGTGATAGTTTCCTCAAAAGCATGGCTTTAGTTAAAATTGTTTATAATAATTAATCAAGAACAAAGCTAAATAATTTACCATAGAATGGTTTAACAATTTTTAAATGTTTACTTTGTTTATTAGCAGTAATACTGTGATCTGTGAGATCGTCATTAGGGCCTAACTAATTTATTTATTGTTTTCAGTTCCATGTCAGAAATTATGGACGACAGCAAGCACACTTAAATTTACAAAAAAAATTTTAAGTACCGTACTTATGTATTTCGTGATATGCTCTACATGTTAAAATTAATTTACTCATACAAATTATAGTTACAATGAGATGACCTTTAAACCAACATATATAGGACATATCTAGCACTTGCCAGCTGCGGCAGTTCAGAAGCTACTGAAATTGTCGTCGGTAGTGTCGCAAGCGCTATATGGGAGAAGACTGAGTCAAGGCTTCTTCAAATACCATCTGCGGCAAACACGAAATGAACGAGGTCCAGCCACAGTGGCATTTCTTTGAAGCGAACTGTGACCTCGACTTACTGCGGTGTCTGCCAAGTGGCTTCTTCATGAGCTGACGCTGGTCGTCAGTCAGCTGTTCTCGCAGCGTCGCGGCTGGCAATTACGTAAAGTAAAAGTAAAGGCACACACTCGGCGAGGTAGAGAGGCGGACGTTATGTAAAGAAGCGGCGAAGGAACAGACGGAGGCACATCTGGGTCGAGCAGACAGTCGCTGTAGACATCGTCGTGGAATGTACAAGAGGAAGTGTCTTCATTACTGGCGACTGGAGTCTATAGTTCAGAGAGCACAAACACGACCAGACGTGAATAATTAACTCTTACAGGACATTTCTCAAACTACAGTTGGTTTGCTATGCCATGAAACTTCAAATAGAGTTCAAAAACTCACCGACTGAGTTATGTTCCACTGTATCGATTGTGTTGATGAGTGTGTTCAAAGATACCTGTAGCACTCTTAACAACTAAATGCGTGACGGGAAAGTAGTTTTCTTAAGGGCTGGCTCCTGAGTTATTTTCAGACTGGTGACAATAACTCAAATATTTTTTAACCGAAACCTTTGAAAAAAATTGGAGTAAATGTGCAGTCACACGATGCACAATAACTGTGGATGCGTTTTTAAAAATAATGTACCATTCGTCAGCAAAAAAATTATTTTGCTTTATTTTTGCTGATTTTCTCGACAAAAGACGCGATACTTTGGGTGATAAAATCTAAAAAACAGTTCAGTACATTTCTACAAAAAAAAATTAGCTACAAATTATAACATATATGTGTCAAAACTGTGGAGCAAAATTTTGATATGAGTATTAGGTAGCAATAAAATAAATATTTTCAAAATCACTGCAAAACTCGGTAACAAGCCCTTAACGCGTTGTTACATAAACAGGCCATTCTCGCGCGTTCAACGACCTTGAGGCTATATTCCAACATCCTAAGTCTCTACCATATGCTTAAGGGTGTTCAAGTGCGCTAAAGTCATAATTTTATATTTTTTATGAAATATCGTTAGTTTTGTAGACGATACTTATGATTATAGTTTCCTCTTGCAAAACAATTTTATCTCTCATAGTTTCCTCATAACGGGGTGTCAAAGTCAGAATTTGCTTGTTACGCTGCCATGCAAATAGTGAAAACCAACTGACCTTCTTAAACAAAATAATTCTCTGTGCATTTTCATCCCATTACCTATGCAATAAAACATTTAAATACCCACAATGCCATATTTTGAAATTTTTGAAAAGTCACAAAAGTACAAAAAAAAATTTACAAAATTCAACATTTGTTTAAACATATAAAACTATTTCGTGAGATATATCTCAATTTTTTATTACGTGGCCCATTGCATGTTATTTCACTTACGTAAGTCAACTGTTTTTCACTAATTGCATGGCAGCAGAACATACACATGTTTACTTTGACGAACCGTTATGAGAACTTTACGACAGCTAAAATTGTTGTGTAAGAGGAAACTATACTCACAAGTATCGTCTACAAAACTAACGATTTTTCATAAAAATTTAAAATAAAATTATGATTTTATCGCACTTGAACATCGTTAAGGGGGTTATGTACCTGACGCATAAACGGAGCTGTAGAGTGCCGCGTCTATTCTTTTCCACGCGAAATAGCTATACTTATTGGCAATATGTTTATCTAGGAAAAGAACTCACAGTAAAAACTAGACTTCTAACGTTTTAAATATGCAAAAAGCTAATTAGAAACATGTTTTTGAGGCCCATCAAAATGGCTAAAAACGGGTTTTTTTAGACAGCTGTAACTGGTCCACCCCGATTCGTAAAACACAACGTTGGAAACATGAGTTTGAGTTTACTACAAACTTTCCACAAATAAAATTGTAGGGATAATAGGAATATAGTAGGAAAACCAGTATGCCAGTTTGACGTGCCACGAATAGAAGTGATGCTGTTACCGTCGAGCGTGGAAAGATGAACCTTATCGCTTCACCGTCTCCGCGCATCAAACTCGTACAATTACATCTGGTGCACAATTCTCTTAATGGCTGCTGGCTTTCTGAACAACCTGCTTTAATTTGCAAGTAAAACGGGATTGAATCCTTGTTATATGTAAATTAATTATTTGTTCGAATTATTTCATAGCGTGTCTGTTAAACCCTTCATTCAATAACGAAATTAATTTTACGAAGGGATGTCAATTATAGGTGAAAATATTTCTGCGCCATTTTGTTTCAGTGCCTCATGTGCAGATCTGCAGCTGTGCTTCATGGTCACTGATTGGATGTGTTAACTCCAACATGTCTGAATGTTTTACTGTAAATCACATACATGTGATATCGTAGCAACGTTATTATTATTCGTTCTACCAAATGGGAAATGTCTTTACAGAAATACTTTCTGCCAACAACAATGAAGCAGAACTGCAGATGTCAACGTAAGACATTAAAACGAATAGGTGCAGAAATATTATCGCGAAAATCAGGCGTTCTTACCTATAGGTAGGAACCTGAAAAATTCGCTTTTTATTTTGGGAACAAGCTATATTTGTAACTACTATAAGTTCGTGTTAATTTCGCAACTGATCCTCGACTCTTATGACAGTTCCTGGAAGTCGCTGGGCCAATGACAACAACGTAACTAAATGAAGGTCCATATCATCGCCACAGTGACAGCCAGTGTACATCTGCTGTCTTCTTGACCACACATATATTCTTACAGGCTATCATACGAGTCAGTGAACACGCGAATTTGTCCCGTCTATACATATAGGTAAACGTGTTTAAAAAATTGCTGAAAATTAACTCGCGAAACTTTCCGTTCTCCATATTTAGATAGCTGTGGCTCGAGTGTGTAGGGGGCGGAGGAAGCCAGCCAACGTGTGGTTTAAATTGCGAAAAAAAAACCTTTATTCTCATTAGAAGATACTGTGTCAGCAATCAGCCCTGCATGGAGTCATTATAGACCTGACATATGTGCGGGTTGACTGACCTGAAGACTAGCCTCCAAGAATAAATGTTTACTGAAGCATACAGTATGTGTCCTCGGTTTGCTCGCTGACGTAGATATATCGTAGAACTAGGGAAATGTATAATTCACGAGTTCAATGACCGACACGATAGAATCCACTGTCCTATGCATACTCGAGTCCCAAATAGTAAACACCAACTGGCCCACTTGTGCAACTCTGATCGTGATAAGCAGCCCACAGGCAGTAAACATTATTCGGAATCCACCCGCTGCCATATGTGGCATACATGATGCATAATGATATCACACTCACACTAACCACAAGTGTACCACAAGCATTCTTATTATACTCAGATGATTGTGGATTAGTTTGCTAAGTCTGCTTGTGGACCGTGTACTGAACTATGTCAGTCTTTCTTTAACTAAGTTGCCTACATTACAATTATTTCAGTATAACTACAAACATATTTACTGACATGGCCTGATTAACAACCATTCCAGCAAAAGTAGACGATCATACTAGCGAAAGTTGGCCGCTTCTGCCAACAGTTGGCCAACTGAAAAATGTTTGTATTTGCTACTAGGGGTCCGTTCATTCGTTCGTTGTTGTTGTTACAGTGAGTAGTAGCCAGTAGACAAATGGCCGGGACTTGAGTATAAATAGGACAATTGATTCTGACACGTTTAACGTTGAACTATCGAAATATTCCTTTCCCTACATATAACTCGGCCTGCATGTAGTTGCTTCTTTATTATTTGTTAAGCGCTCTCCAAGACGCGTCTAATAAGTCAAAAGCCAATTACTTGCGTGTAGGGCCAGTGATTCCTGATGAAAAATAATTTAGCATCAACTTGTTACGTACACATATACGGCTCTCCTTCATAGTTATTGGACAGCATGAATTTTTGTATAGGCGTTGTTCATTTAACTGTGACAATCGGGTATAAACCCTAGACTCTGAGCGCTTAAAACATCCAATCATTGATCACGAAGCAGAGCTGCAGGTATGCACATAAGACACTGAAACAAATAGGAGAAAAATTAATTTCACCAAAAAGCAGTTGCAGGAATTGACAGTTACATGAGTCCTAGCTTGTGACCGCAAGAAAACGAGACTTGTTCGTGTCGTTAGGAATCAGCGTGACGTAAACTAGAGGCGAGGTCAAGCTCGGCCGAGCTCCCACGATGAATGGTAGTGTTGTTCCGGTGTGAAGACAGCCTTGACCTCAGATTGTCATAGTGTTACGTAACGAGCCAGGTGTGTTTGTATGGTCGCACGAGGCACAGTAGCAAGGTCACAGAGGTCAAAGTGGTTGGCTGGAGTGTCGCGGAGGGCAGTAATTACCTTTGCAGGACGTCGTTACGATATTATTACCCCAGCAGACAATGCCAGCACGTTCTCTGCGCCTGGGTTCCTCTGGCGAGGACATCCCTGCGTGGCGGCCTTGTCGCAATAACTCGAGTCATAACTTCTTCAGGTCAGACAACACCTCGCAACACTGTAGCGACATTAAAAACCCCTTTGCATGTCAACCCGATAGGGTCGCAGAATTTTCATAGAATTCATTTTACTTCTATAGATAACTTATGGAACGTAAGAGTAAAGTAAAACCAAATATTTTGTGGTTAAGTTTTTTTAAATCATGTTGGTTTTTTCAACGTTAGGCAATTTGTAAAAAGAGTTGTTAGTATTGGCCCCTGATATTTGCACCACTTTGTTTCTATGCCTGATGTTAACATCTGCAGATTTGCTTCATGGTTATTGGCAGCGTGTCTTTGTGTAGAGGCGTCACTTATTTAACTGTGACAGTAAGGACAATGTTACTGCGACAACACGTCAGTGATCAGCGGGTAGAACACTAGACTATGAGAATTACAAACAACCAATCACAGGCCACGAAGCAGAGCTGCAGGTGTGCACATAATTCATTGAAATAAAGTGACGCAAGAGTCTATTCGCTAATATCAGGAATAGTTAGCTATTAGCAATTTTTTGGAGGGTTCTGAACAAAAGGCTTTTAATAGAAGCAGTGTTTTTACAAGATAGAATCATAGTTTTAAATAGGTTTAATGTTAATTGTTAAATATATTGGGTGACAAGTGAAACATATTGTTATAAAACAATATATGCATGAAGCACTACAACACCATTTGTCTTAATGAAGCTGTGCTGGGGGTACGATATAACTTGGCTGACATGATGAACGAAATAAATAAAATCATTGATTTGCCTTCTGACGCTGACGAATGGACACGTTTTAAAATTCAGTTTCTTCAGGGTAACAAGAAAAATCTAAAAAAATTACTTTATTGATGTTGAATATTATCTTTCACCCAAGTCATTACATACGTCATACAACATAGTCTACACTTATCACTAAAATAGTTTATCAAGTAAAATTTTATGAATAAATAAAATTGATGAAAGATCACACACACAGATAATCTCTCTCGCTCAGTGGAACATCCGCTCCCATTCTGTTGTTTTTTAAATATTTGTTTCATATTTTGTTTGCGGCCTATTTTTGTACATTTGATCACAAAGCGTAGAATGCGACATTGTGGACAGTTTAAACATATCCTTTATGGAATGTTTTCATTAATATGGCTCGTACGATATGCATAATTTTATTCAGTATTCAGTTCTTTAATTAACCAATATTTGATATATATATATATATATATATATATATATATATATATATATATATATATATATATATATATACATATATATATATATATATTATTTAATCAGACAATAGTAAAACAATTTACAACAAATATGTGTAACGGTTTTGTGATATCTGTTCTCGTTTATAATTATAAAATTATAGTAACAATCTTAAAAACACAGTGAATTAGGACCCATCGTCTCAAACCGTCTGCCAGATAAATTTCTTCGATCTTGTCGTGGCCAATTCTGAAAATTGCGTCGGATACATACAAGAGTTGCAGAAAATGTTAAATAAATCCAAGATGGCGACGGTAGCGCTCACAGTTAAACCGAAGTGTAAGCAAGAGTCTCTGCTTGGGAGTGAGGTTGGGCGCTGTGGAGGTCCATGAACTTCGCTCCAGCAGCCTCCAGTCTTCAGCGACCTTGTGCTGGAGCTGGAGTCGCGAGCCGAGGAAAGTAGATCTCCGGGTAACATCTCGTTGAAGGTGAACCACCCCTGCTAAGTGGAGTACAACACGTGTCGTCAGCACGTGGTCCTTGAAGACCGGCATATATCACCTGTACAGTTACATATAGACTAGCATATACAATTGTGTTACTTGCTCGCTTACATCCGGTTCAAATGGCAATGGACATGTTCATTAGCTATGTAATTATTCCTACTGTATTTAGTTATTGTGATGAGTAGATGCTCTCTGACTTTCGCGAGAAGTTATCTGCACCAACTTCTTTCAATACCTTACGTGCACACCTGCAGTTTTGCTTCATTATTTCTGCAAGGGCATTCTCTGTAAATAGACGTTCCTGTTCTGACCGCATCAATCAGAACAGTGTTACTACAATACCGCACGTATGTAATAGTGATTTGCAGTAAAACTTTAAACGTAACAGGTAAATCAGCCAATCACTGACCATGAAGCAGTGCCGCTGATGTGCACACGAGGCACTGATACAAACGAGAGCAGAAATCTCTTAATCAAAAGTAAGGGTCCTTAGTGATTACTTAAGTCCTGCAAAATTCGCGTTTACTTTCGAGGAGAAGCTAGAAATGAAACAATAGTAAGTTCGTGTCACTTCGGCAATTGACACCTGACTTATTTGTCACCTCCCGGAGGTCGTTGAGCAAATACTAGAGAAGCCACTGACTGCAGCCTCAAACATGTGGTATCACTGCGTCAGCGAGCAGCGAGTGAGTTCCTGTTTTATGATTGAGTACTCGGGTGATTTTGGAGGCTAGCCTAATGGTTAGTGAACCCGCAAATATTTTAGGTCTGTATTGATGAGTAGAAATGATGATATATCGCGAAAATTTTTTGTGCTGACGTACCTTTGAAAACACAGTATGTAGTATCTTGCAACATATATGATTGGGTGATATACGTGTGACACAACGTAGCTGTCTGCAGACCAATTATAGGTAGGGGCCGGAAAATTTCGCGGATTCAATAACCTGCAGACTACAATCTATTGTCCTACGTGTACTCAAGCCCCATCTAATAGTTCATTGTCCACTCTTCCACTGAGAATCAGCTAGTGGACAAATGGTTGGGGTTGGGTGTGCATAGGATATTTGATTCTAACATGCAGGTCATTGAATCCGCGAAATTTTCCGGCCCTTAATAACACGCATCAAATATTACAATAGCGGAATCCTTATTGGCTCAGTCAAATAGGGTAACAGCTACACGTACAAGAGAAAGCCAGTAATCTTCTGGTAGGCTAAACGTACGTTGAAATCTAGCAAACAGTCAAGTTTTCCCGTGATAAACCATCATATCTATTGATGAGTTACATTTAGTAATACCTTTTTTTAAATCACAGTACGAGTTCAAATTTTGTACGCTTATAAGTTGTTAAAAACTGAAATAAACAATTTTATGATAGAAAAATTGATTACAGAATCTGAAGTATAAAATTATTATTTAAAATCATAGCTCTAGACCAAGTTTTCACTATATTGTTTCAAGATCAGTTCACAAGTTGTAGTTCTTAGACGGGACCGAAACGCTTGAGGCAAGTAGTTAGGTAGAAACGACCGCGCAATCTAAACCACGAGCCGAAATAGCTGAGACGCATAGACCGTGCATGTTCGCGTGGCCGGAACATTTGAAAGTTGACCAACCTGGTTGCGTATCGCTCTTACGTGCTGCGTTCGCAACGGAACCCGTGAAGTGAACACAAGTATTCTTCATTGTATAACGCGCCGAGTGTGCGTCACGCAACTAGAGGCCTCGGAGGATTTTGTTACGTAGAAGACGAGCAGCGTGACGATAACTCCGGTGAGTCTCTAGTACAGAGCCATGTATCCGACCTTCTCTGTCACTTGCACACTAAAGGAGCCTGCAGGATATACAGAAAACTATTTTTATATGATAACCGTGCTAGGATGCTGTGACGCAAGACACTCGATACTGTAGGTCAGAGAGTAGAATCAAGTAATATGAATAGAGACGTGCAAAATTCGCGTTATTTTCTGACAGATGGCTAGACTCCAAGTGACTATAGGCTCGTTCGACGTCTCCCGCTGGCCGATATTGTCGTGACTTGCCGCGGAGAATGCTTACACGGTAGAGAGGCCAATCTCTGCAAAGACGTAACACACGTCAATGACAGCACACAAAAGTTCGTGGCCATCTGAATAGTAGATTATGCTCTGTTATGTATTGGGAAGTGAAGTTTAGTCTGCTACCAAATGATAACGCGAATTCTGCATGTCTCTATATCTGGATATGAATATTTACAGCAATTATATATATTAAAGTAAATAAGTCATATGTAAAATCTTAACTGGCCTTAAATGATATTGTTAAATAGAGTCTATCCATTCCAATGTTGTTGGAGAGGTATTGGTGACATCCTTCCAGTCACCATTGAACGGTCTCTCGGGGCATTCCTCTATTGTGTGGACTATGGTCTGCTCTGAAACGTTACAGTCCCAAAATGAAGAGTCTCAAAGTCCCCATTTGTACGTGAAAGAATTAGTCTTCCGTGTCCACATCGGAAACTGTTCAAATGATACCAAGTTCTTCTAGGTAGTTGCAACCCTGAGATACGTGTGGAGTCTTCGAGGCTGTGATGTATACTAGCGTTGTATTTCCGCGTCTCCTAGAGCCAATACAGACAACGTTAAACCGTATTTGTTGTTACCGACGCACCGCAGTTACATAATTGTGTACTGCTCATGGAACTGATGGGCAGAAAATAATCTAATATGTTTGACTGTGTAAATTGCAGAGACAAGCAAAATTCACGTTATCTTCTAGCAGCAAATTCGACTCCAAATGGCTATATGCTTGTTCGACGCTTCTCATTGGCCGACAATATCATAGCCTGCCGTGGTGAGGGCCTCCACAGAAGAGTGGCCAATCTTCTATAAAGATGTCAGACACGTAAACCACAAGACTTATATGCTCATGGCCAATGGAACCACATATTGTGTCTGATATTTATACAGAATAATGAAGTTTAGTCTGTACCACCAAATAATAACGAAAATTGTGCAAGTACCTAGTAAACTGTTAAAAGTCCTGTTCAGTTAGAAAATTTATTCTGTTGCAACATCTGAAACAAAGAATTTATATGTACGTTAAAGTATCAACTAACAATAACTTTCCCACAATAAATTACTCTCTGTAACTATCCATTACATCACTGGTGCGGACGATAAAACCAGCCCATATTGTCTTCTGTATTCTTATTCAGTTTATGGTCGTACTTCAGTTCATCAAGGACGGTGTGATGCAAGTATCCTTGGGACTACTGTACAGCGTGTTGGTACTGTGCGTTTCAAGACACAAGAAGTTACTGAGGTGTTGGTGCAAGAATGAGAGAAAAGTGGTCTCCAATACACTACAGACAGTATGGCGAGTGACAGAAGAGGCTGTGAACTTTAGATTGAGTTCTCGATGAAAGTCCAGTGAAAGATTGTAAGAAGTGTGACAACTGAAGAGCTCTTCACCAGCACCAGTTCCAGAGACCAAACATGAAAGTCTCGGTCGGAGGTCCAAGAGGAGAGCAACGAGTCAGAGACTTCCTGCTCTGCGAGGACAGGTTTTACAGTGAAAACCGATACGAAGTTTGGTAGAATTTGAGTGGAGACGGCAATACCGTAAGAATGAAAGGGAGGAATTCCGTGCACTTCACTTCTCTTTCAAGTGCGAGTGAAGAGTGAGCGGATGGAAGGCGTGTTGATCTTGTAGTCAGAGAGCTTGCTGGCAGAAGAGGGTGTCTCACTTGTTACACGTACCTAGTATTTTGTGGCTGTTCGGCATATGTAGCAAGTAACACGGACCAGTATTTGTTATATGTACCAGGTGCATAGTATCTTATTTATCAATGATCTACGTATATATGCTTCTGTATGTGATCACCTGCATGTCAGCTACTTTTTCGAAAAGGTACATTTGTTGTAGTGTTGTGAGAAAATATGGTTTACGTAAGGTTTACAACATAGGTTGCTGTAGTATTCAGAAGAGTATAGCCCATACTTTACGCACGTGTACACATCTGAAAATAAAAAAGTTAAGACATGGAGATTTGTTTTTGTTTCAAGCCACTGAATTGTGGAACGAATTTCGTGTTGCCCCACGCGGAGTTAAACAAGAGGCAGCAATCAACGAATAGAGAGCTGAGGCTTAAGAACGCGTTAGACATTAGAGTACAGCCTACGAAGTTATTTAAATTGAAAACGTTCTAGTCCCTACCAATAACCAAAGGAAATCTGAACATGATCATGTAAGTTGATAAAATCTTACTTGCACTTGAATCTTCTCACCAATATTGGGCGTCACTACTCGTTACATATTGTTAAAGACACTGATTAGAGATGATGGTATATGGCGAAATTTTTTTGTGCCAACATAACCTTAAAACACTGTAGTTTCTTGTGACATGTATGGTTGGGTGATATACGTCTGACAGAACGTCGCTGCCTGCAGAACAATAACAAGCATCACATATTACAATAGCGGGAATCTTATAGGCTCAGTCAAATAGGGCAATAGCTCTACGTACAAGCGCAAGCCAATAATGATCTAATTAGCTGAAGGTGTTTTGAAACCCAGCAAATAGTCAAGTTTTCCCGCGATTAACCGACATCTCTAACAATTATATATCGCGGGAACAGTTGGCTGTTTGCTATGCTTCAGTATAACACGCCCATATATGACGTTCTTTTTTCGTTATATGTGTGTCCCCATTTGACCGGACCAATATTTAATCAGGTGCGCCGCTACAGAATAAGTGCGATTCGTCTACCATCTTGTAATAATGCAAGACGTATGTCTCTTTTGCAAAATACAAGGGCACGAAAGATTCTTGCAATTTCCTACTCTGTCTACCTATCGCTACGTGCAGTTTGCTGTTGCTCCTCTGTAGGGCCGGCTGTTCTGTGCCGACGGAGGAGACATTGGCACGAGGCACTCTTGACTTCCGGGCTTTCACCGGACGCTCCGACTGCAGGGATATCTCGTCAACCCCCACGGGGTTTCCACTATCTCTCCCTCACACATACACACTCCTAGCAGCGTGTGCTGGACATACTAGACACATTACCTGCTACTAGAACTTTAAAGTGATATTAATATTGTATGGCAAGGGTATCCGAGGACAAGGAAGTCACACTCCGAGTTCAGACTCACTACTGGGCTTCCGTAGGCATCTGATTACTCTGGAGGATGACATTAAATTATGCTCTACAATGGAGGATTGCTGCAATGAGAAAGGTGTGGGAAATGGGATATCCACAGAAAACCCGATCCTCCGGCGCTATTCCTACATGCGAACATCCGGCGATCTCCCCCGCCGAGAACTGAACGAGGATTGCCTTGGTGGAAGTCTTGTGCTCTAGCTGCTGCGCCAAACGCGGTCTCTTTTGGGTGAATACATCTTAGGACAAGCTGGTATTATACATCAGTGCTGGAAGGGAATCGTGGAGTGTTCCCAAATAGGAGCGTTTATCAATGACTATACAAGGCTGTGAGTTGTCTGGGGAACCATTACTCCAGTAGTATCAGCCAATGTGTAAAGTATTTGTTAATACAACACACTAATGAACTGGAGCGCAAAGATAGAAGGTATTGTAAAATTGTTTCCCATACATCACTGGTAGCGATCCTGTACATTAGTAGGGAACGGTCACGTGTGTACTGATGTTACCATAGTAACAATGCTAACAGTTGCTCTATTTGCAAACTGAAGTATGGAACTTGACCCCATAATGCTGGTAGGTTAAAAACTTATATGATTTACTAAGTAAGATTTTTTAACAGAGTATAGTCTGTGCCAAGATCGAGTAGACTTTTGGCTGCTCAAAGCGTCATTTTAGAAAGTAATTCTATCATAATACGTCTTATTTTTTGTCACATGTTTCATTGAAGTGCAAGTATGAGTGAAGGTGAAGTCATGATGTTAAAGAAAATGCTAGCAACTAATGGTGATTCACGAAGTTAGCTACTATGCCAATTAGATCGCCAGATAAGTGCAGTCGTTTGTGGGATAGAACATATTCTCTTGTGTCAGAACTGTGAAAGAGGCGAGGAACTAATTCTCCAGTGACTCTCTTCGTTCCTAATGTACAGCGATCGCTGATTTTAGCGAAAACATTTTGCACTGATTTCTTTCAACGCTTTATGTCCACATTAGCAGCTCTGCTTCGTGGTCAGTGGTTGGAAATTTTTAACTCACAGCGTCTTGAATATATGTCCGTTGAAACGACGTACAACAAGAAACTGCCATATTTAATTTTCGTTTGTATCGCAACATATAAGTTTTTCGCTGTTCTGTAGAGTTGGATATAGTATATGCGTGTGGCTTTAAAAGTTTGCTCGATAATTCTAACGTTACAGTCTTGTTTTATTATCGAAGACGCTGCAGTTGTGTTAATAGTGTTTTTATTTTATAATCTACGTATTGAGAGCTGTGTCCTCGTGTGTTATGAGCAACAACCGTTCATAAAGTATAGGTGCAGGTTCTTTCCGTTGGTCGTTACTTAAGAAACTGAATGCACTGAGGTTTATTACTTGTTGCTACAGTGCAGATCATAAGTTATATGTGCGTACAATACGTCTATGATCATAGACGTGCTGAAAAAGAGTTGTGTACGAGCTGATGATTCATCCCGTGTACTCGTGTTGTATCATCACGATATTACACTTAAACGGAAGATGCCACGGGTTCAGTAAATCGCCGGCTAGAACATCATAGTTCTGTGCTCTAAACGAGAGTCATAATAATTTGTTCATTGGATGTTGCTGCAGCAAACAGCGAGTGTTTGTACAGCAGTTACAGGCGGAGCCGCTGATTTTTGGCGGAAATAATATTTCAGCAACTTGTTTCAGTCTCTTACGTACACATCTGTAGCTCTGTTTCATGGGTTTGGATAACATGGATTTGTGCATAGGCGTCGCTCTTTTCACTGTGCTAATAAGAATGCTGTAATGTTACTGATACACAACATGCCTGTGATTTGCGGGTAAAATCTCTAGACGCTGAGAGTTGAAAACGTCCAATCATAGACCACGAAGCAGAGCTGCTAATGTGGACATAAGGCACTGAAACAAATAGTTGCAAAGTTCTTGTCACCAAAAGTCAGCGGTTATAACTGTATGTAGTTATGCAGAAGGGAACCAAGCCACAAATTACTGGAGCTTATATATTCAAGGTCAAAGTCTACTGTGTCCGTACAAACCTTGCAGAAACAACTGTTCCTGCCGTCTTCTTTTAATTCAAACATTATGATTTAACACTCGTTGTTTTTCTAGAATATACGTCGTACCTTCATCTTCTACTTGGAATGATTATCAAAAAATAAATTACTTTTTGGATTGGTTCCGTTCTGCATAACTCCGTCCAGTTGTAGTTGTGGGGGTTAAATAAACGTAGTTTTTCGTCTCGCGTGCGGCAGTTACGATTCTGCATGCATAATTATTCTGTGCTCGAGGTGGGAAAATAGCGAGTTGTTTCTCTCGCCAGGTAGCGAAGGACGCCTTGAAGCAGAGAGTTGTAATTAGTTGTTTGATTGCAGCCGGGAGGTAGAGGGTGACATGAGTTGAAGACCTGTGTTTGAATGTGACCTGGTGTGACCCTGCAGACAGCAGTACGAGCGCTTTCACAGGTAGCACTCTCAAGGTGCTACCAACGATCTTGTTGTTAATAATAGGTTTTAAGTTCGAGTGGACTTGTTCATAATCATGAGCAAGTAATGATGTCCCTAAAATACCGTGTGCACAATTGCGTGAATTTTCAGTTTAAACTGGAAAGTAAAATAATATATTGTCTGTACAGACATGAAAATGGCGGGTTATCACTTCGCGATAGGCTAAAGTCCACTAACAAATACTACACGGTCACACATTATTAGGTTATCGATTCCGGGTATTCCTATTATTCTGTTACAAGATATTGGACATCAGAAGTCAGATGAGTACATAGTAACTTCCAGTCCAGTCTGCTGTTATATTTTAAGGTCTCTAATTATTTGTTATAAAGGACTGAAGAATTTCGCGAATTCGTTTGAAGGCAAGTTAAACTTTAAAAACATGTGCATTTAGCTATGGGTTAACCTACGTCTGAGTGTTTTCTATTAGTGAAGGGCGGGTTTTGTAGAATAACACAGTCAGAAAGCCTTGTAATAAATATAAGCACAAGACATGTAATAATCGCAGTAGAAGAATAATGAAACAGTCATTGCACTGCTTACTTTAGAAAGTAAGGAGGCTGTGTGTTCGAATAAACTGAGGGCAGGCCTTGGAGCCTTACAAGCTGTCACTACTCACGAGGACTTCAGACTGGCGTAGTTTGGTGGCCGAATTATATTTTCCAGTAAATATCCTTTATTATTAGATTTTCACAAGTTTTTGCTAACTCGCTCTGTTGTCCGTGTATTTGTTGGTTCGGAAACATTGAGCTAGGGTAACATTGATCAAGATACTTGAAACTTTAAACATACCTCAAAACTAGATGACAATCCAATGTAAAATGAAAAATATAAAAAAAAATAATTATATATATATTTTTTTACTTTTGACACGCCAAGTTTTTAAAACACACGACTGCAAAAATTAACACATACAAGACTAAAACATAGAAAGTATTACTTAATAAAATAATTTTTAATGTGCATTACCTTTTAAGCGTATTAAAAATACTTCTACTAAGGTTTAAAACGAAAATTAAAATAATAATAAAAAGTGGGACACATGCAATAATCAGTGGATGCATGAATAGGTAAATTTTCTGTTACAATGTTATTGCACTTCAAATGATATAAATTGTGTGAGTTTTCTCAATGACAGCTACTCTCCACGCTCATTAATATTATATATTGCATGCGCCCCACGTTGTTTTGTTATATATGTTAAGAAGTTGCGTCGTCTACTTTGTCAATAATATTCATTTTCGTTTAGTAAAGAAACGATGTGACGAATAACAGGCAATATTTATAGAAACATTATATTTTACTATTAGTTGCGTAGTATTGGATGAAATCGGTATTGGGAGTTATTTAGAAGTAATTAATAGGCGAGAGAGAATTTTTAACTTCAAATTTAAATAAGCTTTATTATTTTATAGTTAACACTATTTTTGGAATACTATGTACGTAATGAAAGGTAAAGTAATTAACTACGTTCCTACTAAAATATTTTTAGGTAAATTTTTCCAAAGTTTTAATCATGAAGGAATGAAGAAAAATTCTTTCTAAGTGATACGGACTCTTAAGATTAATTTCACAGGAGAAGTTATTTTATACTGTATTGTCCGTTTTAAAAACGTGGTACATTAACAATCATATATTATTATTTATTTGCAACCTATAAACATCTCATTTTGTATTCCCTCGCTACTTACATAAACCAAAAAGAACATTGCAGTGCAGAAACTGATCTACTTTTACTGGTTTTCAAGTAAGAAACTTCTTGTTATTCGTATTAATAGACACACTTTTAATAAATTCATTAAATTAGAATAACTATTTATATTAGTATAAAGTACCTCAAATATACAAGAATTGTTTTTTGGACCAATGTACTATAAACCGCCCTAAAGGGCAACTGATACTAATCACTATAAAATTACTGAAGTTTCATAATAACTCTTTCTCTCTCAATTTCCTATGTTTAGTAGCCAGGCATCGTTCAGGATAACTGGTTGTTTCGTTCAATGCGCTTGTTTTTGAAAATATAAAAGTGTCAATAATTGCAGATTGCTTCAGGGAAATAAGCTCACTAATTGAATCAATTTTTTTAACCTAGATGTTAAAAAATTCGTAATTTTGCTTTTAATGTATTTCCTCCCCCCCCCCTAAATTATGTGACTAGCTGAAAACAACAGCATGTGCCAAGGTTACGCGGAAGCCGAGTAGACAGACCACTAACCTTCAATCAACGCGATCCGGGTTGATCCCGGCATTGTCGAGCCCCGTATTTTCGCATGTGGGAAACGTGCCGGACGGTGTCGCTGGCCGGGGAGTTTTCTCGGAGATCTCCTATTTCCCTTGCCTTAAATATTCCGGCGTTTATCCAAAGCAGTGCTTAATTTCATGTCATCCTCCGAGGTACGCAGATAGCCTACTACGAGATTCTATTAATAAAATAAGCGATACTCTGCCCTCGGATATACTTTCCATAAGTAGGTACAAGAAAGATCCATGTTTTATTTTACGCTCATGCTAGCATTCCAACAACTATACGTTCGTGTCACTTTCACAACTGGCCGTTGACTTATTTGACATCTACTGGAAATCTCTGAGCCAATATTTAAAATATACCTCAACATACCTAATACTACTGTGTCAGCGAGCAGCTAATGAACAGCTGTTGTCTACTGTAATACACATATATTCTTGAAAGCTAGGCTACATATTAGCGAACTCGCGAATTATTTCGGTCTCTACCCATAGGATACATATTTCTTTTATCAGACGACACCATGGAAATACACATTTACTGAGCACTGATACATATCTATGTACAGTGATGACCATAAATGTCATCCACAAACCACACGTCCTCGAAGGTTGGCAATTGGTGGTTACAAAAGCTCACGAGCTGAATTGAGTTAGGTTTGGTCGAGCCCCAGGATTGTACTGAATGTCCGTGATGATATCCACGTGCCTAAGATGGCGGGAACAAAAACGGCATAAATATTTTGTACATGTTAAATATTTTGATAAATGCAATGTCCGCGGTGCACATAGTATTCGATTCGTGCTTGTTTCTTCGATATATTGACAGCGCAATCAGTTTCACTTGTTTGTTGTTTCGGTTGTGTACTGTTTATCATGTTTTTCGCGCCAGATATCGACGTTTTCCTGTTAACCACCGCTTACCCTGCTCTCCTCGAAAGCAGGTTAAGTAATGAATTGATCCAGAGGCTGTCGTGTGAACTTTCGAACACGGGTAAATTTCACTCGGGTGTCGATTCGAACGTATAAACTGCTATTTTGGCTGACCTTATTTACCGTCGTGAGATTTCGGATGTGTCCAACGAGACTACACGGGTTAAATACGTCGTCTGTCGTTCTCAAACAATGACCTTATGCATAGTTTCATAGAGTTAGTTGTGCGCAATAGGTCACGACCTGACGACGCAGCACGTGCAGACAAGGCCCTGACAACATAGGTTGGTGACGTGCGCCGGGTGACGAAAGCAACTGGGTGGCTCAAGGGTCCAGTTCGGAGATTTCTCCGGCAGCATCAATTAAGAAAAACGCGCCTTCATTCCGGCGGGGGTATGCATTACCTCGCGAAACATGTCTCAAGGCCGGACTACAGCCGCGGTTAGTCAACACGACAGGTTGTGTCTCAACCAGTCAGCCGAGAACATGTCTCGTAATATCTCGTCGCTTTCATATTCCCCGCCACTTGCTGCTCAGCCTTGCCTGCCGATCCTTCACACGTTCTCTCTCTCTCTCTCTCTCTCTCTCTCTCTCTCTCTCTCTACAGAACCACCTGCTAAACACAGTTTGTTTGCTAGAGTCCTTTCACACTGTCCGAGGCTTTTATGCGAGGTCGTCACAATGGCCCCCGATAATGTTTAATTATTATTTATTTTATAACGTACAAAATCCAGCTTGGGCTGTTTTACGGTTGGTATGTTTTTTCCATCACTACTGAACAAATATTAATAACTATCGCAACTTTGTCCCACTCAAAATTTCAGTTGTTGTATCGTTAAGTGAAGAACATTTCACATTTTATCCGACTGGATTAAAGCAGCAGAGATTATATTAACTTGACTACTCCAAAACTAATATTTTGAGTGGGACAAAGTTAACCCAAAATGGGCCAAAGTAGCCCCAGTTTACGGTATTGCACAAACATTAAAGTGAAATAATTACGACTACTAATTTCACAAGGGTTTTTAAAACACTAAAATATTAAGATAAACCAACGTACATTACCAATACGTGTATGTATATATATATATATATATATATATATATATATATATATATATATATATATATATATATATATATATATATATATATATATATATATATATATATATATATATGTGTGTGTGTGTGTGTGTGTGTGTGTGTGTGTGTGTGTAGGGACACCTAGTTGTTGCGAAAAATTTTTGCCTAGTTTATTTTAGTACGCTATATGCACATCTGCAGCACTGCTTCGTGGTTAGGATTTGCAGCGTGTCTTTGTATAGAGGTCTCACTTATTTGACTGTGGCAATATACAAGGTTACAGGAACACCACACGTCTGTGATAAGTGGGTACACTCTAAAAACAGTTTGTAAATTTACCAGACGTGCGTATAGGAGCGCTAAGAAAGTATGTATGGTAGAATTGTATCCCAGACACCCATGGTAGCACTCCTAAACGTTTTTATAAAACAGTCAAATGTATACTGATGTTACCAGACTTGTATTGTAACAACTATAAAAGTAACTGTCCCATACTGCGTCTGGGATAATAACTTCCTAAACATTCCAGGAAGTTTTTTTTTATAGTGTAGAGTTAGTTCCTAGACGTTGAGAGTTACAAAAAAACATTCATTGAACATGAAGCAGAGCTGCAGATGTGCATATAAGGCATTGAAACACATTGTTGCAAATCTCAAGCAACAAAGATCAGTGGCTATAGTCACCAGTTCCAGTGAGTAATCAGTTACATCCCAGGCCGTGTAGCACGTGGTTCGTCACTTTTTATGCTGCAGGCTTGTTACTCGTCCAGAAAACTCCAGGTCGTGTCTGCATAACTCTGGTACAGCAAAAAAATTTAAATTATAACATATTTTTGAAATCTTTCTTATCTTGAAGTTGTCAGTGAAATTATCCGGTCCTTACTGATTGAAAACCCGGAAATTCACTGCAGCTAGCGTACATGTAAGTTACTCTCGCGATTGTATCACATTTATCAAACTAGTTTTTAAAAGCTCAGAACTGGTTGTAAACCTGTATGAAAACACTCACTGACTGCCGCGCTACCTTCTCACATGCTCAACACGACATTCATTAGAGAAACAGTCAATGAGCAAGAAGTGAAAGGACATATTGAACACAGGACGGCGGTGTCTAGTCGGCAGGTCGTTGAACTCATCTTATCTCCGGGTTTCAAACAATCTTTATGCTCTTATAAAGACGAATACCTGTCTGTCAGTTCATTCGATTACAATGAAACATTGGCGGGGTTGTGCGCACGGCTGTGAAGGTTTCTGCCACAAAAATATATATGACAAGGTCGAGGGGGGTGGGGGTGGGACGGTGAAGTGGAAGTGGGGGGTAGTAGAATGTGATCCTAAAAAATTAAGGAAAAAACTTTTTTATTTGATAATTTTTTTCTAGAACGGTTCTTGGTGACCCTTAACATCATTTTGTACCATTTACAATGTTAATTTTTTTTAAAACCCTTCTATTAGGAAAATAAATCTTTTATCATACTTTATCATTTCAAATAATATTACTTATGTAAAATTTGAAGTGACAACCCGTTTTTCAGAAACTTTTATTAATTTTTTGTAGTGTTTTTGTAACATTTTACAATAATTCGGTTTAAAAAAAACATTGCAATAGAAATATGTATTTTTACGAATTACTTAAGACAATTTGAAATACATATACTTAACTTTTGCACGATTCAAAGAAGCACAATGTCTTACCTCCTGGCCTAATGAGAAAGTTGGTTAGTAACCAGAAACACACTGAACTTGCGAAATCTTCCTACCTCTATTGAAATAATCACGTTTGTCTATTCTACTTTATTTTATAGTATCTTATGCAAGGTCTACACAGTATAGTTGTTAAAATTGCAAGTTATTATTTGTGCCATAACAAGCCTTTGTTAAATCACAACGATTCCACCTTTACTATTGTGTGTGTTTGTAAATTTACAATGAATTCCTTTGTAAGAAAAGATAAAAAATAATATGGTAATCTATAATATGGTTTTTATCTATAATTATGGTGTTGTGTACAATCATAGCCGTCTTCAGTAGAAGGCCGCGTCCTTAAATCTGGCAACCCTGTCAGGAACGGTCATTTAAACACTTATTTTATTTTGTCTCGCTAACGGCAATGGCTTCCCCTGATTCGCCGGTACGTATGGCACAATAACGAATCAGGTAGAGTCGTTGTCTTTGGAGAGCTAAAAGAAGTGTTAAAATGACCTTTCCTGACAATGTTGACAGATCTAAGGCCGTGACCTTCTACTAAAGACGGCTTATTCATAGTCTATTGTTTGTATGTAGCTGGAATAAAGTGAATATAAAAAATTATGTAATATAAAATTAAGATGGCAAATTAATTTATATATGCGTTTATTTGACAAACACGCAACGTGTTTAACTTACGTCTGGTTAGAAACTGCATTCAAATAACTTTACACGCGCGTGTTCTTATTTCAGGTCCTTAGCTAATCTTTAATATTAATTTTCTCAGCCGGAATCTGATGTTTATGCGGGCTTGTTCAGGTGTGAACATCTTGATGTAAAGTGTATAAATGTGTAGGCGAGTGCCACAGAACTTTGTATTTAATATTTCGTCATATAATGCAGGCGTGTGTGCTAAATGTCTAAGACAATATGTCAGTTCATTGACTTAACCTAGAGACTAGCATTATGTATATTGTCCGTGCTATGGTATTCCTTAGCCACAGAATGTATAAGCAGCATATATTCAAGTAAAACATATAGGGACCCTTGATTTTCGCGAAAATATTTTTGCACTTCTTTACGTCAATACCTTATACGTACAGCTGCAGTTCTGATTCGTGGATATGTGCAGCGTGTCGTTGAGTAGAGGCGTGGCTTATTTGACTGAACCAGTCAGATCAATGGTACTATATACGACACCATACAGCAGTAAACTACATCATATTATTGAATACATAACAAGGCAGCTAGTGAGTTCAAAAGCCATTGAAACATAGTGCAAAAATATTTTCGCGAAAGTCAGGCATACCAAATAATATCTTATGAAGAAATTAAGTAGCATTAGTTATTCTCTGCCCTTATACTGTCACACATCCACTTTCTTCTTAGGTCTCGCCAATTACATTCTTCCAAGCGTTGTTAGAAGTCAGGAAAAACACTGGGAGTAGTATATAACAATTTTTATCCAACTTCAAGAGCAAACTTTTGTTATTTAATGACGCTGACCATCAAAAATAACTTGCATCTTATTCAAAGATGTTAAAACGCGGTGTTACGAATTCTTCACCAGAGTTGCTTTCCGCTGACAACATGTTTGCTCACAAAGACGTCAGTTTGTAAGTTCTTTATCAGTTAGCAGTTGAAGTCTATAGATATCATATGTGTTCAGTGATAATTATGTCACATATCCTGTTAATAACACGTAGCTCGAGGTTATGGAGTTTTTAATGAGAGATTATTGTTATATTAATTAATTCTCGATGAACACATTATACACACACACACACACACACATATATATATATATATATTTATTTATTTATTTATATACACACACACAAAATATTTTACTACCTGTAATTTTAATTACGAAATATTGAGACATAAAAATGTTTAATTATTATACAAACACACACACACATGTACATATATATATATATATATACATATATATATATATATATATATATATATATATATATATATATATATATATATATATATATTCGGTAGTAATTCTGTGAGAATTATATTTTTGCGTAATGTGTTAGGTATTCAGTAAAAAAAAAAAAACTGCACAGTTTTGCATGTTGCAGTATTCCACGAGAAGTTTAATTTAGAACTCGTTTGCTTTGGAAAAGTAATCATTCAAATATATGCATTGAGAAGTAATTAATATTAATTCTGATTCCCAATTTACAGAGGCTTTGAATTTTGGTGGAAGAAATTTTTCACCAATTTATTTAAATTCCTTACGTGCACATCTGCAGCTCTGCTTCGTGGTCAGTGATTGGATGTTTGTAACTCTTAACGTCTACGTATTATATCCGCCAATCACAGACGTGTGGTGTCTCAGTAACATTTTCTGATTGGCACAGTCAAATAAGTGACCCCACTGCACAAATTCATGCTGTGCAACATAGGCGCAACTAAGGGGGCACTAGGGCACGCCCCCCCAAATAAATAACCAACTAAGATCTTAAAAATTACAATTAATTTAATATTGAATAATCAGTGATACTGTTACCAGTAGAATATTCAATGGTTAGCAATGAAAACTGCTAAAATAGCACTATTTTGCACCTTGAAATCCGACAATTTCCACGGGGAGGACCCCCTGACCCCCCGCTTGAAGATGTGGTGGGTGATCCTTTATAATAGTCGCAGGATAGCCATCCTTCCCCGTCTGAAATTCATAAATTCTGACTACGATACTGATTACAGGTAGGGGTAGCTTGAGTATAATAGTATTCACAGAATTGTGCCCTCCCCAAATGTCCATTATAGTTGCGCCTATGCTGTCCAATAACTATGAAGCAGAGCTACAGGTGTGGACGTGATACACTGAAACAAGTTGGTGCTAAATTCTATTTGTTAAAAATCTTTGGTTGTACACGTTTAAGAGCCGTGACTGGAAGCTTGGTAGCTAGAGCTGTAAACTGTAAACCAAGACGTTGTGGAGGTGTAATATGTGTGTATAGTGAGGTGAGGTGTGTTTGGTTGCAGACAGCGGCTAACAGCAGGAGATGACAATGAGGTGGCTGGCTAGTGGAGTGTGTGCAGTGGTGCTGGTGGTGCAGCTGGCGTGGTGCGGGCCAACCTCCAGGCAAGACGTCCTACTGGAGAGGTCTCTGCCGCAGCAGGTCAGTCACAACATCCTTCTATATACACACATACTTGCTGGTTCACGTAGACTTACCTCACAACACAAGGCTGACTTCTTACTAATAGAGGCACGAGTAGCTCGCGTGTTCTTCTGACAGCAGCCTAGACTCCTCAGTACTATACACTCACTGCACTGGCCATAGTCGAACATATATATATATATATATATCTTACCACAGAATACTCAGTAATACAGAAGTGAATTGAACAGATAGGACAGCTAGCTCAGTCACACACGCCAGAAAAATGGCTTTCCTGGCCAGCAACGTGGCGGAAACGCCTACTGTCAGTCAGAGTAAGGCAGTTGCTCTGCTAGCCGGCAGCCAGGCCAATAGGAAACTTGCAGTAACATGCAGGAACCAAACATACACGGGCTGGTATCAACAACCTCGGGCAACCAATAAGCGGTGAAGTTCGCCCGTATCAAATGAGCCGCCATGTCATTTCACGTCTGTATTACTATCTAGTCTGTGTCCTTACAAGCGAGTACGCCATGTTAGCCATACTAATTATTTCCTTATTTATTACTAGTTTGCAGTCGTCAACTGTGTGTCCAACTGTTGTCGCCTGATCACACAAGTGGATGTGAAATACACTTCCTTAATTTCAGCCTGACCTAGAGTAAATCCATGAAACACTCGTGCGTCTACTTACTGACATAGACCGGAGAAATACGCAGGTTTACTGCCCTGCAGGCTAGCATTCAAATACATATATGTGCTCAGGTAGAGAGAATATCATCATTGGCATGCTCGCTTACACATGATATTCATTGTTGGGTCTGCAAGAAGTTCATTGTTTAATATTTTCTCAGGCTCACCAACTGCTGTCAAATAAAGCAATGCCCAATTGAGAAAGAAACACGAAATTATAATTGTTTGAATTTTAACTTGTGCCGTAAAGAAAATGCAGGTGTTTTAAATAACTTCTTATTACTTTAATAAGTGTTATTTACTTGAATTCATATTCGGCGGCGTAGTTACGGCAACCGTGCCTTCTCTTCCACTGACAGTTATATTAAAACATAAAAGGTAAGCTAAGCTGTACATATGAACAGTAGACATTCAGCACAGAAAAATAATGTAGAACGGGTATAAATCATGATTCCACAAATATACATAAACTAACAGTCTAACTAATTTACGATAAAATTAGAGTGATTCAATGATACTACTAATAACGTTTTCAAAAAAATCAGTAACTGAACGACTGCGATTTTGTTTCACGAAGCACATTTTACACAGGATCACACACACATAATCTACTCAATTCCTGAGACGCTTGACTGGCGTGGTATATCTGCAGTTGTGATTATCGAGTGAGAAAACCTGTATGGAAATACATAATAGCATTTACTTCCGCAAGTGTAGCTACTTCATTCGTCATTTAACAAATACTTCGAGTTACTCAGTACATATTAGTAATAGGACCCGCATGTACATGTACGGCATGTTTATCTGCAAGTAATGTAAGGAATGAGTCCGTGTGTGGCGGTAACTCCTGGTGAATCAGCTTGTATAGTCTGTTCATGCTCGTGAAACATTTTAAGACATCTCCTAACCTGAATTATAGGCTATAAATATATTTCATTTGTAGTGCCAGATGTTAAATTTTGATACCGAATAAGTGTACTTATTTGTCAAATGTCATAGTTTACAAGAAAAAAAAATGGACGATAAACAGAGCCTATTTAGAAAAATAAATGATAGCACTTGAAGTAACAAACTATATTTTTGCTCTTTAAAAAATATGTGTACTTTTACAACATCATATGTTAATTTTCAAAACATTTTTCCGGTTAGATACTACAAGGGAATGTTGAAAATTTTTAAGTAGTTGAAAAATTAAGTTTACATACCTGTAGAAACGAACTAAATCAATATTCATGACAGTTTGTTCGATGTAAAACAAAGCGAACTTATGCACTCTACCATATATAAGCACAAACAATTTGTAAAATATAGTTACAGATTGTGCCATTGATCAGACCACACATAACGTAGATGCTGAATGCATTGGGTGCAGATTACTGGTTGTTACAAAGCCTACCAAAAGTTACTTTTACATGCAATGGATAAACTGTATAATATATTTTTCGTACTGTGATCTGTATGTTTATATGATGGATTATACATATTTTAACAACTTGCAAATCAATTACAAGCTAGTTACCACGCTTACGTAATTGGCTATAGCTACACTTGATTTTCATGAAAATATTTTTGTACCTCTTCGCTCCAATGTCTTATGTCCGTACCTGCAACTCTGCTTCATGGTTATTGGCAGCGTGTCTTTGCGCAGTCTAAAATGACTACACCAATCAGAACATTGTTACTGAAACACCACACGTTTGAGATCTGCCAATAGAATCCATAGACACTGGCAGTTAAAACATAAAACCACTTTCTCAAAGCCAATTAAAAAAAACAAAACAAAAAAAAAACAACAATCCCAGACAATAGTTTTACCAACTTTCTGAGCAAAACTTTTTCTCGAGAAACATATATCAGAAGAACAATCTGTGACGGGTTACTAGCGGCGCAAGAGATCACACTTAACAAGTGTACCACTCCGGCTAAATGTTCGCTAATAAAGTTCGCAAATATGATTATCAAGGATTGTTGTTTTGCAGGTTTTCTGTATTGATTTGCAGAAGTAAAACTCAGTGCTTATTTACTTACAACGTCCTCTTAAGGCATTGAAACAAAGTAGTGTAAATATCTTGTCGTTAATATCAAGGATAGCTATCCACAGCTTAGAGTAGTGTTTGATGGTGACAAGTAAGATAATGTATGGTGATGGTGGGGGGATGATGACGTCTGACGAGCTATGTAAGGCAGGCGGAGAAACGTGAGAGGAAGTAGAGGAGTATCTCAATGTCAATGTCATTCTCTTGGTCACGTTGAACGCGCACAGGCAAGTCCAGTTATGACTGTCCTCAGTACTTCAGCTACTGTCTTCCTATTGGCTGTTCACTTTCCTTAATACGTCCCTGCGCATACCTACTTTCACCTCTTTCCCCCTTCCCACGCAACAATTAGTTTACATTAATTTACGTTTGTTTAAATTAGCTACCATGAGTTTTAAACATTAGAAAAAGCTGTGCTCTGTTTCGAAAGCCTTGTTAGGTTAGAAAACAAACAATAAAAAACGTAGCTGCTCCAATACTCGCGCATGTGCAGAACTATGCGCGTGCAGTTCAAACTAGCCATTAGAGATCCTGCTACCAGAGCTCAGGTCTCAGTATTGCCGCAGTCACTTGACGACAACCACATCAACAAGTAACAAACAACGTGATATCTCATCACTCCAGCTTAGCTGGAGGGGAGCTTCACTCCCTCGCCGATTGTACAAACACATATTGTAATAATTATGCCAACAACCTCCCTCCAGCCTTAAATTTGGGTCCGGACTCCAACTTACGAGTCCGTGCCACTTATTGTGATGAATTTTTCTTAATTTCTTTCTGATTAAATATTTGGCGAGATTTAATTGAAACTATTTCAATTGGGACGTAGCTAATTGTTTTGCCTTTCATTACGTACAGTACGTTGTGTTTGAAAGATTGAAGCGTAACTATGAAATAATTAAATTAATAAAAGTTTTATAATAAAAATTCTCTCTCACCAAATAATATAGCAGTAAATAACTTCCAGCATCGATTTCATCCAATAACACGCACCTAATAGTAAAATGTAATGTTTCTATAAAGAAACACTGCCGCTTATTTGTCTCACCCTTCATTTATTAAACTAAAATTAATATTATTTACAAAATAGGTGACGCAGCCTCTTAAACAGTTACAGCAGTAGGTTTCAATGTTTTGCAGCAAGTCTCTCTGGATGCATTACGCTTTACAAACACACAGCGAGTTATGGACGCTTCGACTTCCGGTCTCGCGACAGCACGGCCTGCCGTTGCCTTGTTTCATGACGGGGACTGTACACTGCAGCAACACCACCGCTACTGTACTCTCTGTGTCCACCAAGTGTTGAGGGAGCCTCGGTGGTGTAGTGGACAAACAACTCGCCTCCCACTACGTAGATCCAGGTTCAATTCCCAGGGTACTCCAGTTCACCCTTGCTGTCTGTCAATGATCCGTATTCACTTCGTATCACACTTACCAACCTTGAATACTCTACTGATGAGAGCATGGCCCGAGTTACTCAGCACTCGAGAGAGTTGTTTTTTTTTTCAACCCAGATGAGAGTCAATTGCGTAAAATTACTATGTAACATGTTGCAAACGGTTTTTGTATTTAATTGTATTTTTTTTAAAATACGAATGGAATAAAGAATTTATATATTTTATCCGTTAAAAGGAAATTTCGTTAAATAGCTAATTACCTACCGCCATACTGTATTTTGTCTCGGCAAAATCAGCGTACATAGTTAAAACCAGTTTCAAAATGTTTTCAGAGCGATTTTACGAAAACAGCTCTCGTTTACGTTTTGAAAATAATTATAGTCAAAAATGTAGAAACTCGAGCCCAAACCCTTACAGGGGTGACCAAAGTCTATCTCGACATATAGCTCTCTATCTGTCTTGAAGTATTGGTGTGGAGAAAGCTAAGTTTGCCCACATATTGCTACTGGGTTGAAGTGGGAGAAGGTTGTTCTCCAGGGAGGGGACTAGGTAAGGTAAGAGGGTTGGGAGGGTGGGGGGTCGTGAAGCAAGCGTGTCTCAGCGGGAAGTCTGCAGGAAAGTATATCAGTTACGCAAGGGAGCACCCCGGGGCAACCTAGGACCGGTCAGCAAGCCTTCAGGCCATACTTGTAGACCTCCTGTACCCTCTCTTCTTAGACTATGACCACAGTGACCGACATCTGGCATACCTCGCCAGTGGTTGCTATCTCACTGTCTGTATCTCCTCACTACATAGAGCTCTGCCTATAGGTGGCCATGCATCGAGTACATGGAGTAGCCAACACGTTTTATATACAGTAAACAATAAACATTCATTAATGCTAGTTAGCTAATGGTGAAGTAATCCTGCAATACAGCATAAACAACAATATAATTTTATTTGTGGAAAATACGGCAAAACTGCTAACACCAAGCTTGTCTTCAAAACCTACCATGTATCGTACAATGGAGATTACTAATTAACTATTTTAAAAGTAACTCAATATTTTCGTTAGCAGTTCTATAAACGTTAAACTATAATTGATTACCGCCAAAGATACTTTACTGTAGTTTCTATTTAAACACAAATAAATTCCTATAATTTTTTAGCAACAACATGTGTGTTGTAGAAACACATATTGCGATCAGGCTCAGGCAATCACTACAAGGATTCTCCCTGCACTGTTTAAACCATTATTCTGGCTACGGGACGTGTAGCAGCCCATTGCCAACCTTGCCTGAAGACCAGAGGTGAATGAAGGGTGAAATGAACTGAAGTCCTACAGATGGAGCAGCGATGGAATGCAAGGACAGAGGAAACGGGAGTACCCCGAGAAAACCCGCCAGTCAATGGCAACGTTGGCCACAATCATGACCCAATCCTGCCGGGGAGCGAACCCATATCCCCTTGGTGGAAGGCGAGAGGTCTGATATTTGTGCTGCAGAAAATAAGCTTTTGTTTGGAGTTATAACTTCCTACAGACAAGGAATCATTGACCTGTACAACTGATCAAACAATGCATGCTCCAGTCTGTATGTTAGTTGGTTGTTAAGCTGCTTTCATGCTTGATCAGGAGGCTAGGTGATAGTAATGACTGGGGGAAGCCAGCGAATTAATTTACCGAAAAACGTATGCACGTTTCTTCCGATATTGTTATATGATCACAGTTCAATAAACAATCCGTAGATAATTTTCTGCCATGATAATACGAATGACTTTAACTCTACCTTTGAGAAAAATTGTCACAATAATTTTTCTTCTTATTTGGTAGCAATACATCATGTATAATTTTTAATAATCCTAAAGTGCTCGATAAAATCGAATCTAGTCCACATAATTTGGTTTGTTACTGAAACAGAAATCCTTAGTGCTATATAATAATCCCTTTCCTTAATTTCAATGGAAGTGCACCTTTTTGCATTGCTAAATGAAGTTAATATTTTTTTGTTTTATTATTTGGTTACCCTTTTAGACTTGAGGTTTTTCGTTCGTTTTTTATAAGGTAAACAATAACGGAGTTATGACACACCGCAATGGTTTTCTTTCTGCCTCCGAATAAGACAGAAAGCCTTTATTGATTTTTTCTGAGTTTGTACAGTTAATTACTTTTTCATTAAAAACTTCTTGGATTTCCAAAGCACCGTTCAGCACCACAGTAATACACTTCTATATTCATGTACAATTCTTAGATACTTCATAATGTTATAAGATGTTTCGTAGCAAACATGTACTAGTGCAGTTTGGCCATCTGAATAATAGGGACAGCTATAGCATAACCTTTAAACAAACGTACGCCTAATAATTTCTTAAGTCCTGGGATAAAACTTGCAGCTCCTTAGGGCCGCAACCATTAAGCAGGTCTTGTCAAAGTCGGTAATTAAAGTCATGTGTTTGTACATGAAATGCACTTATTCCAATAGCTGCGCAGTGTAGGAGCTCAAAAATACGATCAAAACCGATCGATGAAGAAAAATTGTTGAAATACTTGCTAGCAAATGTAGCCAAAATTAAAAGTAATATGCGCTTCTCAATGATGTACTGCAGCAAAATATCGCTTCTTCGTGGAGATGCCAAATGTGAAAAAATCATAACGAAAACTGATAACTAGCATATGTATAAAAGACACAAAATAAATCTTGCTAAGAATTATGTCAGTTAGAACACAAGACAAATTTTAATAAATAAAAGAGAATGAATAACCAAACTAAAACACAGCAACATATTTGTTTACAGTAAATTGCCAATAAACTTCGTTATGGATAGTATTCAAGGTCTCACAGGCAGTGAACTTAACTTTAAAATGGCTAACGTTGTTTGAAGACATAAAACAAAAATTCTGACGTCATTATGCAGCGAGATGGTACAGTGACGCCGTGTTTCAAAACAGGTGAACCTGCCGGTCATGCAATAAGGAGGACGTAGCGGGGAGGCAGGTTGCATAACATGACGGGGTCGCCAACACACGCTGCTAGACAGGTTTGGCGGGCCAGTCTAGGACGTGTACGCGAGCAGGTTCCTACAAACACACGTCGAGCTATAAGACGACTTTTCCTTAGTTTCGTAAGTTCCCAGGAGACCTTTCATACTGTGAAGTTTGCTAGGCTTTCCTTTACCGTTTTCTGCCGGGATCTCCAATAACAAGTGATCATGCACATGCTATTACAAACGTTCCTAAGGTCACATCACAGTCATCATAAGACATTTCGAGAACTCGCGAGCTGGAGTAGAGTAAGTTTCTCAGTCACGTTGGTAGGTTTTGTCGATCAAGATCTTGGTGAGCGCCTGTAATGCTTTTCAGAGTTTTCAGGTGGCGGGAATAAAAAATAATACTTATTTTAAATATAAATATATTGCTAAACACTACGTCCATAGTGCGTTGTTTACAATTAATTCATTTATATTTAAATATAATATTATTTTCATACTTGTTTCTTCGATATTTTGAACACAGATATAATCAGTTTCACTTCGTTGTAGTTTTGACTATATGAAATACTTACTTTTTTTAAGCCAAATGGCAACGTTCTTCTGCTAACCGCCACTTAGCGTTAAATTAATAACTTTGAATGACGTATCTTTCCTCGTGAGATTTCTAACTCCTATAGTTGCATTCAATTACCTAAATCATACTTGAGTTACAGACCCTTGTGTAATTTTCCAGTTCATTAATAATGTGTATGTTATATTTCACAAGTATTTGTACAATGGAGCTGGTTGAAATAGTAATTAGCTGCATAAAAATGATCATTCTATACGTTTCACGTAATTTAATTATTTCAGCACCTTCCAACTGGCATAGGGCTGTTTTATTTGCGATTGCAAAGCTGAAACGTATTCACCTGGGATCAAGACATATTTTTATTGTAATAACTTGTCCAGCCGAAGTCCAGAAAAGTAAGGTTCACGCCAGTGTCACCAACCAAACACAAAATAAAGGTTGGTCAACAACAGACTTCAGGAAGTATACATGGAAGAGCGTCGTATTAAGGTTGCCGCCTGCCCAGGTTGTCGAGCGGCGTGCAGAGATCCGGCAGTTACAAGACTATTATAAAACTGCTCAGCGCACGTCACTGACGTCTGCTTAGGAACAGCATTCAAGGTACACTGAGCGTGTCTATTCACATTTCAGCTCACCACTACTTATAAACGCATATTTTCTAGAGGGCTAAAATGGCGGAAAGAAGTGTTTTTGCGGTCCTTTGTAAGTACGAAAAATTTGGTACAGAATCTTTTAAAAGGTATAGTCGTGTACAATACACATTTACCGTAAATATTACGTCATAAAATGTCAGGGTGAGCACTGATAGTTAGAGGCGAGTAATCGGTGAGAAGACTGTACACAAGTTCAGTTTCTTGCGCCTAGAGGCCAGGGAGAGACGTAATGTGTGTGCTATGTCGTCCTTACAGCATCTAGACTTCAACACCTTGAACTCGCAAAATACATTCACCTGAGCGGTTACCTTAACTGATGCCAGCTACTAACTTTATATACAGTACTGGCTATGATGTTAATTTGAAATATGCTAAATGTAAATAAATACGCTCGGGGAGAAGTACAAAAATATTAAAGGATAGGTCGTATTATGTTACCTTCTCCACAGTGTAACGTGTGGTGTGGTCTGTGCTGGAGGAAATGGTCGTCACTTCCTCCACACATGACGTCACACGGCAGCTTGTCCAGGCGTGCCGACATAACGGTCCAGTTTGGCAAGATAGTGGGCGGTGCCAGAGAAAGTGAAGTCCGTCCCACCCTCTACACCCGGCTATACATGTAGATACTACCTGGTCCAGCTGTGGGGTGTTGCCCTGTTTGACGTCGACACTCACAGCTCCATGCCCTGTTATACTTCCCTCAGTCGCTCAGCAAGAGTCCCAGTGACGCTTCGTCCTATCTGCCAGCCTCTGCGGGGTTTCTGACAGTGTGTGCCGGCCGTAACGTCGACATTAAATACACTGTCAAATAACATCGGTCATACTCTTCATGCTCACAAGGATACGTGATAGTTGCAAAGTTATTTATCGCAAACTACACAGAAAAATTCGTGTTTTATTTTGAGAACAAGCCAGGACTCAAATAACTGTAAAACCACGTATCTAAAAAAAATTGGATCTTGATTTTTCACCACCTTTCCGAGAACACTAATCCTATAACAAAGAAGAATTTAAATGCAGGCCCAATAATGCCATGCAATTGTTAGCAAGCAGCCAATATGCAGTTGTTTACTGATATGAATGGAGGCTAGACTACACGAGACTGAACCCATGAATGTTTTCTTGTATGTAGTAATCGCGGTAAAAGTTAGCTATTTCCTAGGTAATATTCTCTATACAGCGCAAGTTTGCCTGAAATTAATATGTATTTTCTAAGAAAGATTCCAAGCAGCTCAGAAGTTTTGACCTTTAAACCGACCTGACTTTCTGAAAAATAGGTGCACTGCCCATGAGATTCTCTTTGCATACACTCTTGTTCACTGGGAAAATGTCAAATTAAGGTGAACTTGTACATAGACACATTGATTTTTGGTGAAAATATTTTTGCACCTATTTTTTAAATGTCTTATGTGAACAGCTGCATCTCTGCTTCTTGGTAAATGGCTGAATGTTTTTTACTCTCAGGGTGTGTGATGTGTACGGAAGAAACTGAAACAAGTTAGTTCAAAATTCTGGTCGCCAATAATCAGTGGTTTCACTTACATCGTACAGATATATCTTCGAGTCTGACGTTACATGTTTTGTTATTGCTGTATTCAAGTTTGGACTCGCTAACGAGACTTCAGGTACTGATGTTTGTTACTCGTATGCGATCGGTTAAAGTATGTCACATAATCGCCATCAGCCCATACAAAGCTCAACATAGTGACACCATACATATTCGCCGTTTATTTCTAATAATGGTTTAAGACGCGGAAATGTTGTTGTGTGCTCAAGCAGATGTTAACTTTCTCATGTATTACTCGGCGAGCTAGTAAAATAAAAATAACTGTACAAGGACGAGTAAAATTTTATATTAGTAAGAGGAAGATACTTAAATAAAAATAATTACGTGCTTTGGGTGTGTGTGATTATCTACAATTTCCCCTATTACAATCAAACCAATGTAATTTTGAACTGAAAATGTGGGGAAATAGGATAATGATGGCAACGAACGAGGCTAACGGGACGGGAGACAAAATTAACCCCCCCCCCCAATTTTTTCCTTCCCAGGTTGACTGAAGGGAACTGCCGCCCTCCTTGCCACTCTCGTTGTTACGGCTCCTGGTCAAACATTTCTAACACTGCAGGCATCATATGAGAAACTAACGTCTAAGTAAACATAATATTTTTGCGCATTTCAATCGTGTTCAGTTGTTCCACTGTAAGTATTAGTAGCCACCAAACCTTGTTGCGTATAACAAAGTAGTGAGCAGAAAACACGCGGAGGTACGCAGACGTACAGCTTGTAGGTGACGACAGATGTTCGTACAAGGCTAGACACAACAAACACTTGTCCAGACATGATAACCAGGCACAACCAATCTGCACTCAGAGCTCTATGTCGTCTCACCTCACCAGCTTCCTTACAAGGTCACACCAGCTACGCCAAACTACGACACGCCCACTTAAAGATCCTCGGTCTAGTACTCCTACCTCAGAGACCCGGGTTCGACTCCCCGGCAAGCCTCCACGACACATTGATGCAAAAATTAAAAATTGTCGAGTTCAATGACCTACACGTTAGAATACATGATCCTATGTATACTCAAGTACAGTCTGTTCATTCACTGTGTGTTGTTCCAGTGAGGAGTAGTTAATGAACATACGGCCGGGCTTCAGTATATACAGGATAGTGGAGTCTAACATGAAGGTCATTCAACCTGGGCAATATTCCTTACCCTACATATTCTACCGTTTTTTGACGCAGTATTAAAGTAAAATAGGTTTGTAGTACTTTCCTGTAATTTTTTACACAATAGATAGAGATGATGGTATATCGGGAAAATGTTTTGTGCCTACATACACTTGAAAACACTGTAGTTTTTTGTGACATGTATGATTGGGTGATATACGTCTGAGACAACGTAGCTGTCTGCAGACCAATAATAGGCATCAAATATTACAATAGCGGGATTCCTATTGGCTCAGTCAAATAGGGTAACACTTAGAATAATAAGCTAAGTCCAGTAATCTTCTGGTAGTTGAACGTGTGTTGAAATCCAGCAAACAGTCAAGTTTTCCCGCGATATACCATCATCTCTAACTATGGAGCATGATGTCCGTGTGTAAAGATGATCACGTAAACACTCCTTTGTACAATACTTTGTGGTTATAAATAAGCTTTAGAGATTAACGGAAGACTTGTAACCGGTATACATGAATGTAATGTTCTTCAGGTGCCTACTTATTACGCGCAGTGGAGGCCATTAATTAAGATTGTTTTCAAACTATTTGTTTGCTTTTGGCATTTTTGTTTTATGTTACCCATAAATTGCTGGTGCTTTCAATAAATTCCACCTGAACAGTACTGGGTGCCGGTTTCAGAAATCCTGCAGATATAATGTGGTACTCAAAACTCAAGTACGCTAATCGGTCAGAACTGTAGGCCGCCTTATAAAACCAGACATTTGTTAATTAATTTGGCGCGTGCTTGGTCATGAACTAAGCAGTGACCATGTCGGAGTGAAATCTTTGGCTGTGACCGACAGATACCAGGTCAACCGCGAAGACGCTCCTGTGGTTTCGCACCAGAGCTCTGCCTAGTCAACGGAAGAGACGATATTCATCAACTCCTAGTCTCCCCGTGTTTATAAACACTATAAAAAGAACAGCCAATTAATTAATTTCAAGGGGCAAGACAATTTCGTGGATTATTCTTTTTAAGGTCAAGTTAGATTTGCTCCGTGTACCTCTGTCGAGTATGTGTAGTTTTTCGAGTCATGTAAAACACCAAATTAAAAACAAATTAGGTTTGTAATTTTATAAGTTAATCAGACACGTCTTCCTAGAGTCAATTAACAAATCACGGATGTGGGAGCATACGTGCAACTGAAGAGATCAACTAGAACTTATTTTAATGAATTATGACCATTTTGACTTTCCTATCTCTAAAGTGTGTCGATACCTTTATAAATTCGCTGTCTTGTGATTGAGAAAACAGAAAAATCTTAACAGCATCTATCATCATTACTGATAATTATGAGCAAAGTAACTATATTCTTATTTAGTGTTTGTTATTCGAACGTGGGCAAAGAGTAAATCAATTATTTGCTGTATGACTTTTTTTCCCGGAAGTATAAGTGAAAGTTCGGTGCTCGTCGGATGCCCTTCTTTTTTCTGCAATAGTCACGCATCCATGACATTTAAGCTCGTCCCGAGTTAGCTCAGCTGCGTAGCTTAGTGATTACTATACGTATAGTACACTTTTGTCATTATTTGTTTGAAAGCTTATTGCCGAGTGGATGTTTGGCTTTTAGTAAATATATTTTTCGAATAGGCTATTACAGCCCTGTAGATAGTTAATATACACGAGACGGCAAGCGTTGACGGGGTGGTAGCTACTTCTTTGATCATTGTCATATTGTGATAAAAAAAAGCATTCAAAATATGTTTCTAGTTTAGTGTGTCAAACGCTTGTTAATTGTGACCGTTACTAAACAAATCATAAACTTTACCGTTAAAATAGTACGCTAAACATGAACATCTTCAAACAGCTATAGATATATCACAACTTTGACAGGATAGAATGTCAGAGTCTTCGATGTCATAACAAATATTACGTGCATATCTGCAGACCAACTTCATGGTCATTGGCAGCGGATCTTTAAACAGAAACATCTTAATTTGACTGTGTCAACCAGAATAAAAGTAACTGCGACGCTACACGTGAGTGATATTTTGTAGAGCCACAAGACGTTACAGTAAGAACACGCAGTCAGTGAACATAGCGCTTGTGCATGTAAGGCACTGAGACACAGCTAGTGTAAGAATATTTTCGCCATAACGAGGGTCCCTAGTCATAACATGGCTGGCAAGCTTCATCATTTTTCCAAGCAGAACCATAGAGAAGATCACCATACAGGTTAAAGCACTTCGCAAGAAACAAACATCACAGGATATGAGCTGAGAGAAGATGTAGTAAAAATATGACTATAATACACACATTACATCTCACGAGGAATGATGTTACACTGCTAATGCATATGCGCGTGCAACGACTTCACAGGAAATGTCTCTCTGTGCAAATGAACCTTTAATTATCAACCAGAATGTGTCTGCGTGGCTCGCAACTAAACCGTCGGACAACGGGAGACGTCAAACGTGCCTACGACAACTTGGAGTCCAGTCAGATGTCAGACAACGTTGTGTCTGTGTGTACGTCACTGCCACAAGACAACGATGACGGAACAAAACAACACAGGGTGTAACCTTGGTACGAGCGTGTTGATACATGTCAGCAGCTGATATCTGTTCACGTCTTCAGGCAAAATTAAAGTGATAAAATAGAAAAACAAGGTGAAGTACACTTTAATCGCAAATCACTAATAACAAGGAACCAGCGATTTTCGCGAAAATATTTTTGCACCACTTTGTTTCAATGTCTTCGCGCAGAGACGAAGGTTATTTGACAGTGACGGCATGGACAATGTTGCTGAGACACCACACGTCTGTGATTAGCGGGTAGAATCCCTAAATACTTTGAGTTAGATTAATTCAACCATTGACGACGAAGCAGAACTGCAGGCGTGAACTTATCGTAAAGAAACACATTTGTGCATAATTCTTTTCACCAAAAATAAGAGCTTCTATTCATTAGTATCAGTGAATATTCAATGCTTTATATCAATAATTAATAAAAATATATTTACTGGTAATAATAGAGAACATTCTCAGGCGAACTGGCAGAAAGAACAAACCAAAATGTAACGCAAATAATACAATGCACAGTTCTATTGCCATTGTAGTTTACTACGGTTAGCAAATACCCGTGAATGGTAAACGAATACAGAAGTAGTAGTAACGATTGTTCTAACACACACAACGACTTTTATAACTTGGAGTTGCTTCATACCGTAGGAAGCTCGTTTGCAGTCCTGTTTAGCTTCATGGCAGTTCAGTGCCACAGCTGAGAGGAGACCTCATACACACTTACATACAACGACTTAGCACGTGAATACGACTACTTTCTCTAAACTGACCTTGCGTAGAGATAACCTAGCTGATCTGCGTACAATAGAAGGTTTTATAATATAAAATGTTACAAGACATATATGGAATTCATTAAAATATTAAGGTAGAAAACCAACTGCCTATTATTTTTATATCATACTTATTTTGTAGGATAAGGTATCGTGGACATTTAAAAATAACATAAGTGAAATAGTTTTTTTAGTTTGCTTGCGGGCACTAGAAATTTAACTAAACAAGCACTTCCTGCAGTCTGAAATGCTTAATAAATGTTAATACTCAGTATCATGTTCAAAATTTCCAATCAGTCATATTTTACGCCTTGCTATGGCTAAATATACATATATATAACAAAAGTCGGAAACAAAATTATTATAAAACTTTAATGAAACACAAGATGGCGGTAGATTTTCGACTTCAAATACTTGTAAAATGTACAGGTAGGGAACTAGAGTTATCTGCTCGCTGGACGTCAATATAATGTGTACACGTCGAACGTTATTCTTCCGTGTTAGTGGGTTCCTATTGTATTGGGCTAATTTTAAAAATAGAAAACTGTTAACAGCATCTAAAGAAGAAAAACTGCATATCTAGGATACAACTTACGGAATACCAAACATATTCTTCTTTAGATGATAATAGAAGGGAAAATTGAATGTACAAGAAGAAGAGGGCGGAAATGAATATCTTGGTTAGATTACATAAAGCAGTGAACAGTGTTATGAAGTGCAGATCAACTACTACATACTAGAGTTCATATAATGATGATTACATCGTGTGGTCTCCAACAACCATTAATCGATAGGTATAAGAAGAAATATAATGATAACTTCAGTACGTTACAACTAGAAGTTCGTGGTTCTTACGTTACTATTTCAAACCGTGTCGCATGATCGTCGTCCTTTCATACTGCGAACTACTCTAACATGTTTAGGAAAAAACGTTTAAACAAAAGAATCTGTTTGTTTTCTACAGTATCTGTGACAGTGTGCTGTAGCAAACAATGGAAGGTGGCATCCTACACTAGTATTTTAGACGCCACGCCCATAACCTGATCTCTAGAGATGATGGTTTATCTTGACTGTTTGGTAGGTTTCAACACACGTTCAGATTACCATAAGATGGCTGGCTTTCGTTTGTACGTAGAGCTGTTGTCCTATTTGACTGAGCCAATAAGAATCCCGCTTTTGTAATATGTTATGACTATTGTTGGTATGCAGACAGCTACGTTGTGCCAGACGTATATCACCCAATCATATATGTCACAAGAAACTACAGTGTTTCCAAGGGTATGTTCGCACAAAACATTTTCGCGATATACCATCTCATCTCTACTGATCACAAACCTCCTTGAAACATGTCACAAACTAAGCTGACTTCATTGTATATAACCTCTGACACAAAGTTCTACACACCCCGGAACTCTACTCACAGCAAGTTTCATGTTTCCTAATCCTGTATTCCCACACACTTGTCTTATGCTAGTGGAATTCCTTTTAGATCATGTCGAGAATAACGTGTTCCACACACACAGCAGTATAGAAGCGAGTACGGGATAATTTAACCCCGGACAGCAATATCGTCCGATGGAATCAGAACATTTCCTGAATTCATTTGAAAACAATTTAGAATTTAACCACACACGCCTACTTTGAAGGAACGAGTGCAGCAGGAAAGGATGGGAACATTTTGCGATATAGTTTCTGCTAACGCTTAACTGCAACCACGTGTAAATCTATAACGTTTGAAACTGGGCCAAATGTAATACGCAGGAATACTTGATTTTCGCCAAAAGACTACTCTGCCAACTTGTTCCAGTGTCTAACCTGCACACCTGCTGTTCTGTTAAATTGTTATTTGCAGAATATCTTTGTGGAAAAGCATTTCTCAACTGACAGTATACATCATAATATGATGAATGTGAAGCTACACGTCTGTGTGTGATTGGAAATGGAACGTTATAATATCGCCTCTACGGCCAAAGTCGCAAACACGCGCGGTGTGCAAGCGTAACGGTTTTACTTTGTGACTTAAAGCGGTTATCCCGTTATTTTATTGAACGCGTCACTGCAGCAAAATACAACGTAATTCTAAACGTCAGCTTCGAACGAGTCCGGGACATATATCTTGAGAAACAAACGTATGAAAAAGCCGAATTTAGCCGAGTTATATGTCTTCAAAATAATTCTTCCAATGTGCGTGGTGTCTTGAAAGCGATGTTCACAATTAGTCTGATGTGTGTTTCCTTTTGGTAGACATTAACTGTGGACGCACGTTTACTGGTCTCTGGAAGGAAAAATCTATCTCCAAACACGCTGTAGAGTGAGGTGGTGCAACGGTTAATTGTTGGACTCACATTCGGCAGGACCCGGGTTCGATCCCCAGCTCCGGCTGTGCTGATTTACGTTTTCCGTAGTTTCCCTAAATCACTCCAGGGCAATGCTGGAATGGTTCCTGAAGAGTTAGTTGGACCTGGCGCATGAGATGTGATGTAGTGTGGTACGAAAAGTGTTTTTACCACGTATAACTATTAAAACGTGTTTTCAATGCGTATGTTCACGAAACGAAGACACACTTAAAAACTATGTCTCTAGCGTTTTAAAAATACAGCTAGCTTATTAAAAACGTTATTACCAAGCTTCTCAAAGGTGTTTTTCTTTTTTAGATATCTGGAAAACTATCAACCGTAATTGCACAACAAAATGATGGCGACCTGCGTTGGACTTTACCTCATACTTTCCACAAATATAATAATAGCGTCACCGCTTAAAGTCTTATTGTACAACACTTTCTACACAAACACTGCAAGCTAGTTCACTTCTCTGCGCTCAGAGGCTAAGCGGTGTTTAACGCGCGCATTGCAGCCGACTTATCGCCCTCCCCGTTTTCTTGCGTCAAAAAAAAAAAAAAAAAAAAAACTTAGGTCCAACCAACTTTTAAAGATCATGGGCGACTCCTCTCCCAGCTGCTGCCATTGTACCACGTTGTGTCACCGTCTATAATGACCTCACTGTAGACGAGACATACAACCCATTTATCTTATCTTACCTTACCCTTCCCAAACACGCCGCACGCAGTTCGAGCGCCGGCCAGGCAGGCGCCTTAAGAACTTGTCTGACAGAAATGAAACGCCGAGGATATGTTCATCCATCACTTGTCATCATGTAGCAGGGAATATTTACTAACATTATATTCTAAGCTTCAGGCCATAATAGTCCCTGAAAATGAAATCCAGGTATACAGACGTCAAGCCACAAGAGAAGTTAACGTTCGTAGTTCAGTGTATATTTACTGGCGTTTAGTTTTGTCAGATGTGAATGTCTGATATCTAACATTGCGAGAACACCCGCTCAGTAGGTCTTCATGTAAGTCCCACTTATAACTGTGCTAATAGTTACAACCACGCCTTTCACTACACTTGCCGTACTTTCAGCCAGCTGTCAGCCAATGAGTGGCAAGATCTGTGCGGCCCAATTAATTCTTCCTTGTATGGAGCGAGACGTTTTGTGTATTCGCTGAAGACAAGCTGGACATCAGTCGCAAAGATAATATAACCTACACCGCATCAGAACGAACCTCAACCAGTTCTACCTAAACCGAGGTGAAAAATACAAGCTTAACCTTATCGAAACATGCTACGAACCTACGAGAAAATAGTATTGCCTGATAAAAGATGTATACCTTACGTGCACATCGGAAGCTGTGCTTCATGGTTATTGGCAGCATGTCTTTGTTCAGACATGTCTCTCATTTGACTGCACCAATCAGAACAAGGCTACTGGGGCATCATACGTCTGTGACTTGTCAGTAGAACCTTCAGACAAGTGACAGTTGAACATATGACAACTGACCATGAAGTAAAGTTACACATGTACATAACGGTGTTGAAACCAAATGGTGCAGAAATATTTTCGCCACAAACTTGTGTTTCTTCTATTTATCGTACAATACGCGCAGAACTTTCTGGGAAACTTGTAACGAAGAGTTCTTTGGAATGTTCGAAACGCAACGAGACGATACAAGAACACTCAGAGCAACACACGCTCAAGTGGCAACATTCTTGTAAACTCTCAGTAGAGTAGAAGTTAGCAAGTTGAGCCACAGGTTATATGTGGCGTACTTTAGTTCAAACTGTCGCTGGAAATTTTCGTTTTATTAATTAGGTTCTCTGAACATTTTAGCAAAAGCAATGAAGTAAAATTAATACAAATACGTCCCAGTAGTAATAATTTTCAACTGCTGCTGTAAATTTTCGTTTAATTATTTTTTTGTTGTTTGTGTGATAATATTAAAATAAAATATTGTATAAGCGGTTCACGAAAAAGTGAGCACTTTTGGATATCGTGTTGTCTTGAATAATAATTAACAAATAAATGTATATTTATTGTGAGCTCTAGATGGTAACTTTTGGGTACATTACGATATACATTTATTCTTGCTTATATGTTATTTGTCTGTGTTAAGAATTGGCAGGAAAATACAAATTTCTCTACGTGAAAAAAAAACCTGTGGTTCAAAAAATGCTCACCTTATCCTGAACCACCAATACATATAAGTCTACACGTATTTTTTTAAAATTTTTTATTTTATTGATGAGTCGTTTAACGTTACTATGTAAGAAATATTACCATAATTGTAAACCATTTTCCATTAATTAGTCAGGTAATTACCCACAATTTATTGTTTACTAATTTTTCATTCGATTTCTTGTCTAAATGTATTACTGTCATGAGCGGTATTATTTCCTTACTCGTAATTGTGTAACTTTCTTACCTTACGTGTGAGAGAATTTCGCCTTCCTATTTTAATACTAAATGTTGCTTGGGCAGTGTATTGCTTTTATGTTGAGCAGTGTTATCACGACTTAATGTTTCGCTACAAATGGCTGGTTGCCTCTCGTGAAGGGAGACTTTTTTGTACGTCGTCGATAATATATTTTCTCTCTAACGATGTGGTATGAGGAGGCTTACACTTCCTAGTTTGCGAACGTGAAAGTGACGGTGATGTTGCAGTCTGACTGGTCCGCTGCCTTTCTCCAGCTGCCCGCGCAGACACAGATTACACCAACATACAGAAGCGAACGGCTAACTACCGTCTAATGTATGAGAGAACATTAACGAATACATCGGTCTATTAGCTGACAACTGATGGCAGCGCTTCTAGTGGCAGGAACTGCTAGCGTCATTATTTAGCAACGTTAATTATATAATTATAAAGTTATACAACCTGTTAATTATAAAATTTTGTTATTTCGAAAGTATACCTATTTTGGCGCCGGTAATCCTTTGATATTGATATAATTCCTTAGTTTTATGTTTTGCAACATAATACATTAGAATTTCCTTATAATAACTTACCCAGTTCAGTGTGTGAGAATGTTTCCTGCTGGTAAAGGGCATGATCAGCTACCAATCATAAAACGGCAATGTGATTGTAATAACCAATCAGCATCATTCATGAAGGAAGGTTGCTTGTATTGCTGCTAGTCTCAGGTCTTGCATCTCAGCCTACGTGAATGCATAGACTGTACTAAAATGTGTTTATTATACAACATTTTGCAAGTTTATTATTTTTATTAATTTAACAATACCGCGAAGCAAACGTTGAGAAAACAAGATAAATTTGACTTTCGAGACCTTATGTTTCATTCATTACTAAGCCTCCTAGGTTGTGCTAGAATTAACGTCACCACGCATACTATATTAAGATACAGTTCTAGTTCAGTATTGTACTAGCAGAAGCCTCGTTTGCCCTGAATCATGGCGACACGACACCAAATAATGCAGAAGAAATATACTTCGTTTAACTTGTCGTCGGTAAATGTTGATAATTATGAAGGTACACAGTTGTTTACGTGTTAGACTATCAGTCACTATGGAAGTCGTCACCCACTCTACTCGCGGTGAATTGTACACCTCAGGTTCACTTGACAACCAAAAATGTCGGCTGAAATTTAACTAAACTTTAGCAACATGTAAACAATGTACGAAGCCATATTTTTAGTGAAAACATTTCTTCCCTTATTTTTTATCGGTGACTTATATTCACATCTGCAGATCTGCTTCGTGGTCAGTTAGTGGATGTTGAACTCTCATGTGTTGTAACATTTCACTGCAGATCACAGCCGTGTGGTGTCGCAGTAACCTTATTATGATTGGTGCGATGAACTGAGAAACGTTTTCCCACAAGAGACACTACCAATAACCGTCAAGCATAAGTGCTGGTGAGCTCCCAGTCATTGAAATAAGTTGGTGCATAATTTTTTTTCGCGAAATTCATGGGTCCCTGTGAACAAGTTCCTTGACATCTATCAATATTTACTCAAACTACGTAACATATAGAATCCCACACATGTAACGGACTTAGACCGAATAATAGCATTTGTGTAAATGTATGTATGCTGACATTAATCAAATTACTGTCATCAAAAGTCCATAAAATCGGCGTGTGAAGAAGTCGGTAACTTAATACATACTTATAAATCAGCAACGAAATTGTAGTTGGATTCATGTTCGGGTTTCAAAATTCTAAAGGTTAACCTACGGAAACTGACATCCGGGATGTTATGCCTATGACCTTTCTCTGAGAGAATCTTCCTCCTTCTAGTAAGTTGGAGATGTTGGCACCAAATAATTAACGATGGACCATCCTTGACCTTCAGATAGGCGCAAAAACTCGTTGACATTCGGCAGTCGTACGAGTGTGAGTGTGTGACATAACACTTGGCACATAAAGCACTAAACTTTAGGACTCTGTGTACATAACCGGGAGAAAAACAGTTTATGTCGACAATATGGCAACTAATTTTAGTGTCACTGTAACAGGCAGATGACTGAACTTAACTAAGTGAAGCACTTTTTACGACGCGAAAAACCCATTATTTTGTTGAAGGAAAGTTTTTTTTTAGCGCATGTTCGTGTAGGTCATAAAAGCTACTTGTAGAGACAAAACGCATTTGAGACTGAAAAGGACTATCTTGGGTCGCTAAAGTTTCGGAAGAGTTTCAAGATTCAATTTTTGTAATAGATTACCCTCTTAAGCGAAGAAATTTCCTCCTATGTAACGACATGTCTGTCTTCAATTTTGCAAATTAGCGAATGAAACAGGCAGCCATCTGCGAAAGCGTCATATTTACTTGAGTTCCTGCATATGCACGCAATATTTATATACAACAATGCAAGCTAAGTCATAAAGGTGCACTTATTAACGTAGGTATTGCTATAATCGGAGATAAGCAACATTCGTTACATTTAGGGACAGGAATATTTCGCGAATTCAATGAACTGCATGTTAGAATCAACTATGCTATGCATACTCAAGCTGCGACCATTTGTCCACTCGCTGCTACTCAGTAGAAAGGGAGCCGGTGAACGAATAGACGGGACTTAAGTATGCATAGTACTATTGATTTTAGCATGCAGATCGTTGAATTCCTAAATTCTCCTGTCCCTAGCTATATTTTTTTTGGAAACAGGCTAGACTTCATCGACCTGTACAGCCTTGGACACAATCTGTGATGCCATTGGCTCTTATGTGATGATGTTATTTACGTATTTGACTTCAGTTCAGTACCGGTCAAAAGTTTAAGACCACCATGCTAAATCATCAAACGGCTCATAGGACCTAAAGTTTTGCCGCGATATTTATGCCAATTTTTTCGAAAATTCTTACAGGTATAAGAAAAGAATCCCCACACATACAATTTGACGCTATGCTTAGTTTAGGAGTTATGAAGTTTTGAATATTTTCTTGCAACCACAAAATTACTACATTTTGCGATATAAAAAAAAATGTATGGCCTATTCTATTGACGTTATTTCGACGTTGCATTTTTTGTTGGTGTAGAAAAGTGTGTTTTTTATTTTGCTCAAATCGAAAAATATCCGAAAAAATTTTGGCAGAGAAGCTAGGCACATTTATCAAAATAACATTTTTTAAGAATTTCCCTATTTTTTTTGTGAAATTCAAAAACTTATAACTTTTCTGCCGAAATAGCTACCGGAACCTGCTTTGTTCATCCGCGTTGCTCATCTTCTGCTCAACAGGTGGCACTACATGCCCATTTTGTGTGCGTGCGGTGTTTGGAGCAAATTGCAGCTCTGTCAAGTTACAGCAATTACTTGACCTGTGTTTGGGTAAGCAAAGTGAGTCAGACAATGTTAAATGGAAATAATTGGTATGAGCAAGTGTAAAAACCCATAGACAGATAGCCCAGCTATTGAATATAAGCAAGACGTCAATAGAATAGGCCATAATTTTTTTTTATATCCCAAAGTGTAGTAATTTTGTGGTTGCCAGAAAATATTCAAAACTTCATAACTCCTAAACTAAGCATAGCGTATAATTGTATCTGTGAGGATTCTTTTCTTATACCTGTAAGAATATTTGAAAAAATTGTCATCTATATTGCTGTAAAACTTTAGGTCCTATGAGAAGTTTGATGATTTTACACGGTGGTCTTAAACTTTTGACCGGTACGTATATGTTTAATAATGCGTTTTTATGTATCGTACAAACTATTTATAACAATTTAAGCAACAACAATGAAGTTGTAAATTTTAGAAAAAAAAACTGGCCTATAATTAAAACCATAAAATGTTGTTCCTGTGAATGAGTAATTGTGGACCAGTTTGCTGACAGCCTCTGGCGAGTTTTGAAGGGGAAGAGGAGAAGGGTGGAAGTAGCAAGAAGGGGGAAGGGGAGGGAATGTAGCTTGGCGAAAGTGAGTGTTGACCGACCTACAGTCCGAGCCTAACACGCCCTCCCCCCCTCTTTCCACAACATTCACTATCCACAGCTGACGTAACTGACTGGTTTCACCGCCCGACATACACTCGCATTAAGCTCTCTCCATCTGCACAGCCCCCTCCCCTCCCCACAAGCCAGCTCCTTCACTATTCAACACTCTCCTTTTACCGGGAAATGCCACATCTTCTATCTCTCTCTCTACAAGATCAGGAATAATATTACTGCGGCTCTCGTCACGAGAGAGAAAGAGACAGGAAAATTGGAACCGGTCCTCGTAAACGGTTTCTCAACTCACGAAAGAAAAAACCGCGGTGCCGTTACCGACGAAATCGTTCCACGTTGTCGTATTAAGGACGCACGTATATCGATAGTCTCGCTAGCTCAGTGGTTAGCGCGCTAGCCTTGCAAACCTGAAGAAAATCCCTAGTTAGCGCTGTAAGTATGTTTGTGCCTTATTTAAACATCTGCAGTTATGCTTTGTTGTTATTGATAGTATATCTTCGTGCAGAGGCTTCACCTAGTTGACTGTGCCAATGAGATCAAGGTTACTTAGACACCATATGTCTGTGATAATCACGTGGTAACCTAGACGCTGAGAGTTATATTCGTCCAATCACTGGCCAGGAAGAACAGCTGCAGATGTGCATGTAAGGCAGTGAAACAAAGTGGTACAAATATATTTCCGTGGATATGAGTGCTTCCTACTAACAACCAAGTCAATATGCTTACAACGCACACATTAACAACATTGTTCATTGCTGTATACCTAGACAGTGTTTATCTGGTAAGCAATCACGTGAATGATAGAGCGCGAAAAAATAAGATATTTCAAACGCGTATATATTTAGCCATGTTCGCAGCTGCGCCACAGTTATTGAATCACGTCTTGTAATTCCATGAGCAAATAGGAAACCTGGACGCAATACCGTGTTACACGCTATGGTAGGAAACTTGCAACAGACTTGAACTGCAGCCAGTGCGCAGTGGTGCGTCAATATCGCAGGTATATCCTAGGTTAGGTTCAATGTCAAGAACGTCTATAATTAGCTGGCGGACGTCATGCCATGGCTCTGCAAACCAGTAATAATAAGGAAATAATTATAAAGAAAGGTACACACTATCAATTATTCAGCACAGGATTCTGTACCTAATTCAGTGCAAGTAGCACAGCGCTAGTGTGTACCGCAACTATACTGGTACCAGACAGAATTCCGTACGTTATTTCACAGATAGAGCCCGTCCTATATTTCATCGTAGTGTATGTTCACGTGCATGCGCAGTACACAGTTTCAGTCACCGCGCATGTGAAGTACGCAAGCAGGGTTGCCAATATTATTTGAATAGAAGTAACATTTTTCATTCGTACTGAACAATCTTTTCAAAACCTAAATAATACAACATTGTTACACATATTTGGCAATATCATGTATGTCTTGTATTGTGAAATAGTTTATGAAAATTTTACAGCTACAGTTTATGGAATAGAGCAATCAACAACACAACTACTAACTTTTTTTCTTCTTTATGTTCAGAAACATGTTAGTAAACCAAGATAGTGTATTCACAACACAGACGTTGTATTACATAACTATGGTATAAAATCACAATATAATTTAATGAACATAAGTACGTAATTGAGTAGAGAATTAAGGATGGTGTGAACCAGGCTTAAGCGCTCTCACGTGATATCACCTTGCACGGTTACAATCCAGTAATCGAGTGCGCTCACCGCGTATGTAGCACTGATAAATCTAAGTTGTTGCTAAATGAATCCGCAAAACTGCCGCACCTCGACCGATGCAGAAACAGCCCTGGGTAGAGAACTCATTTAACAGTGAGGATTAGCCTACAAGTAATTGTACACGTGAACATGTCCTGCCCGTGACGATAGGACTTGAGTCGCTGGCTGCCGACCGTGAAGTGACCTCAGTTAAACTGCGAGCTGATGGCAGAAGACGTGTAGAATACAGATGCCGTAGCGGGAAACTCCACAATGGTGTCGTGTTCATTGTTCCAGCGAACACTACATAAGAATGTCTGACTGTGCACTGAGCGGATGAAATGCGCTCAGCACGCGGCACATACTGGGCGGATGCACATAGCGATGTGCACGACACGATCAAACATGTTCCACGCCTGACAGTGGCGTATCAACAATGCGGGTAAGGGCGGCAGGGTGTCCAGTTTCATGCGATACACAACGGCAGAACTACCGCGTATAGGTGATAATTGTGTTTTAACCCCTTCATATTTTAACCAGAGTAAACTCGATCACGTGCGAGATGTTTCAAAGTGCGAAGCTGATGGCCGGTACTGTTCAATGCCAGAAGTTGGCATCAATACCTGCACACATGTCCCCGAGTAACGCTAACTCTGATTGGTTCTTGCTGTTACCACACAGTAAAGTATAGTCCTACTATTAATGTTCTTGTCATAAACTTTCATAAACGTAAGTCACTGCATTTCTCTAGTTATGTAATATTAAGGATTTAAATATTATGCTCAAAAATTTATTCTTTTCTACGACTTTAAAGGAAAGCTCAAATGTGCGTTAAGTGTTTGGGAAAACGTAAATATTTTTAAACTAATGCAGAAAACAATTAACATAGAATAATTGAGGACTTAACATTCAAAAGGGGCTGAGTACCATTTTCGGCAATGAGTTAGGTACATAAAAAGGTGCCAAAACATTAGGACGACGACATACCTAAAGTGCTATGTCCTAGTGATATTCATGCGCGCCGTACCTAAGCTCAATTAGATGGTTTGATTACATCAATGCATTATAGTTCATTGAATAAATATATATTGATGTTCATAAGTGTTTTGTATTAATAACTGTTCAATTGCTCCTATTTACTACTTTTATATTGTAAGAAATATGTGAATGCATTTTGATAATTCCTTGTTCATTTGTTTGTTGCAATATACTGTTCTTGTCATTATCTTGAATCTTACCATTTGGCACTTAGTCCCTTATGAATGTTAAGTCCTCAATTCTAAAAAACACATTTACTATATATTTTAATGTTTGTCATTGCAAATCAGTCAATTTCTGCAATTTCAGGCACAGGAAGCAAAGTTACTTAGTTAAAGCGTCTAAATATCCGAGCACAAACGTATCACTCTCGGAAGACGTTCGCTCACAATGGACCCGTCATTTTCATGGCAATTATTTTGCGCCAACTTGTTTCGATATCTTACGAGAACGTATGCAGCTCTGCTCTATGTCTGTGATTGGATGCTTTTATCTCTCAGTGTCTAGGGGTTCTACCCGCCAATCACAGGCGTGTAACGTCGCAGTAACCGTGTTCTGATTGACTCAGTCTAATAAGTGACGCCTCCACACAAATACACGCAGCCAGTTACTACGAAACTAAATTGTAGCTTTGAAATAAAGAAGCGCGGAAATCTTGCCGCAAGAACCAGGGACCGTACATAATACAAAATCCTTTTTTAGGCTTATTTTTATGAATACATAATAGTTATATACGTAAAGTCGCATGAATTTCGGCTAAAATGCAAACTTCACAAAAATGTAAACGTGGGTGCAGTCAAGCCTCGTCAGTAAATATTGCTAGAAAAGTTTCCGTTAGCTAGGAACTACGGAGTTAACTGACTTGTAAAACAGTTCCAAATTAAATTTGCAAAATGAACTTGCGAAAATTGTGGAAATATTGAGTAGGATGCGCTTTTGCGGAAACGAATTACAAATGATACAAACTGGTTGAAAGGAAATAAAAAACTTCAAAAGTGCTTTTTGAAATGAATGTAATGACGGGCCATCCTGTAGAATGTAGATGGAACAGGAGAGAGTGAAGTGACGGAGATGGAGAGAGTGTTGGTGAGAGATTAATGAAGTGAAGGGTAGGCCGTCATGTTGTACGAGGTCGCTTTCTTGACGAAGATATCTTAGACCTCTCTAAGTCACGTGGAAACACGAGGTGTAGAAAGTACTTACAGGTACCAATACATATTTAGTAGATTACTTCTTTTCGGAATAAAATAATGCATTTTTCGACAAATAGCAAGTGACCCGGAAAAGTCGTGGGTTGAAACATCTCGTTTACTCTGCTCTAGAAGCCGTTGGCGCGTAAACGCACTTCTTCAGGAACAATTGACAGATTCAATGATTTTTGGTTAAAAGTAATTTTGCACAAACTTGACGGTTATTGGCCATGTGCCTTGCCGCAGATGCGTCGCTCAGTTGACGGTCCAATCAGAACAATGAGTACTGCAACACCGTATGACTGTGATTAGATGATAAACCCCGAGACGCTGAGAGTTAAAGTCATTGAATCATAGATCTTGCAGAAGTGCTGCAGGTATGCGCGCGAGGCACTGAAACAAAGTGGTACAAACAATTGTTTTCACAAAATCTGGAGTCCTTAGTAATGATACACACATGTGAAACCTAACCTACAGTTGTTTTCTGTTCACTAAGGATGGCATATTTATGCGTGGCACAATCGCGGTGGGGCCTGCGTTACCGCCAGGATTAGCCGTCACGCACAGACTTATAATGAAGGAAACATTGTGGCAAGACGCAGCACTTCACTGGTGGCTAGAGGAAGTGTGCAGAGAGCAGGATGTACCAGGACACGCGAGTTACACCCGACATTGTCGACACCAGACATTCCCGGGGATCCCCGGATAAGTACAGTCACTCGCGCCATCGAGGTCTTACCACATTCAGACACACTATCCATCATCGCACATATGCTGCACACGGAGATAACTTAGGGGAGTTCAAGAGCGATTAAGTCATAATTTTATATTTATGTGAAATAGTGTTAGTTTTGTAGACGATACTTGTGAGTGCAGTTTCCTCTTACAAATTAATTTTAGCTGACGTAGTTTTCTCATAACGGTGCGTCAAATTCAAAATTTGCATGTTCTGCTGCCATGGAAATAGTGAAACCCAACTGAATTACGTACGTGAAATAATTCACAGTGAAATAACATACTATGGGCTACGAAAAAAAAAAAAACAAAAAAAAAAACATTAAAAAAAATCCCGCGAAATGATTTCGTATTTTTAAAAAATTGCTGAATTTGCAACTTTTCTCCCCTACTTTTGCGATTTTTTTAAAATCGAAAATATTGCGTTGTGGGGTTTTTAATGTTTTACTGCATAGCTCATGGGATGTAAGTGAACAGTGAATTGTTTTGTTTAAGGGCGCGGTCACCTTAGTTTTAAACGTATTTTCTTATATTTGTAACATATATTTTTTTCTTATTATAGACGTAAATTGTGACTAAAGCTTCCTCTTCGAAAATTGTTTTATATTTCATAGTATTCGCGTAATGAGTCGTAAACGTCAAAATTTGCACTTTACGATTTTATGTACGCCACTATAACCAACTGACTTACCAAACCGAAAAAAATTCATAGTGTATAACAATGTTGTAGGCTATGAAATGACATATATAAAAACAAAAACTAAAATGTTTTTTGTATTTAATAAAAAATTTAGAATTTTAAAATGAAAATTTAAAAATTTAAAATTATTTTAAAAATACAAAAATGTATTTCTTTTTGTTTTTATATATCTCAAATCATAGCCTACAACATTGTTATACACTGTGAATATTTTCGGTTTGGTATGTCAGTTGGTTTTAGTGGCGTACATAAAACCGTAAAGTGCAAATTTTGACGTTTGCGACTCATTACGTGAAAACTATGTGAGATAGAACAATTTTCTAAGAGGAAGATTGTTACAATGTATGTCTAAAATAAGAAAAAAATATTTGGTACAAATAGAAGAATATAAAAAGACGCTGAAAACTGAGGTGACCGCTCCCTTAAGTAGGTCAGTTGGTTTTCACTATTTGCACGGCAGTGTAATAAGCAAATTTTGACTTCAACACCCCGTTATGAGAAAACTATAACAGCTAAAATTGTTTCGTAAGAGTAAAATGTACTCACAAGTATCGTCTACAAAACTAACAATATTTCATGGAAACATAAAATAATGCTTTTATCGCACTTGAACATCCTTAAGCCCGGTGCTCGCGTTCCATAATTCAGCACCAAATTCCGTACCTAATTCAGTACAAGCAGCACTGCGAAAGTGTGTGTGCGTGTGTGTATGTGACCGCCACTGTGCTGGTTCCAGACTTCCAGGTTTCCGTACTTAATTTCACAGATAGAGCCTGTCCTATTTTTCGTCGTAGTTAATGTTTACGCGCATGTTCAGTACATACTTACAGCCACGGTGCATGCGAAGTACGAAAGCAGGGTTGCCAACAAGCTTTAAATATAGATAAAATATTGCTTCCTACTGAACACACGACTGTCGGATGTTTCAACACTTAAATAATACACAATAGTTTCACGTATATGGCAACTATGTGCACGTCTAGTTATGAAATAGTTTTAAGCGATTTTACTGTTGTAATTTATGGAAAACAACCACCGTCACAAATATATTTTTCTCCTTTATAAGACGAAACATAGGAGTAAACAGCGATAGTGTGTACACAACACAAACTGTTAGCTACATAATTCTGTTATGAAATACCAGTCGTCCTTTATGAACAGAATTAAGTATAGTATTAAGTAGGTAATTAAATATATTGTGTACCAGGTTTTATGCTCGTCATCTTTCCAACCAGTAATTGTAGAAGTATGTGAAGTTCACGTATTTATTGTAGACTAGATTTAACTTTAAGAACGTATACTACACTGACACGTATATGGTTGGACGACGGTTATCCTGGCATGTCTTTGACAATATAAAACCAGTAATAAATAATGAAGCAATCACTGAGACTACCACGTGCATGTGCGGTTAGACGGCTATGAGTAGCGATCAGAATATCCCTCAACAGAGATCTGGAGTCCGGCTGATTCTCGAATTCTCAGGAGTTTATATTCCACTATACACCTGATGTACAAAATCTTTGTTTTAAAGCCGTAGTATGTGTTTTTGGTCATACATAAAAATGTATGTTGAAGAACCAATTAAATATATGTGTTCTTCAAAATTTCTGCCCTAAATTGCATTATTTGGTAAATGCAATTTTTTAACTGTGATATAAAAACATTAGTATCCATTTTTTTCTATCACTGTTTATTCAGGGCAGAAATGTTAAAGCTCACATACATTAAACTGTCTCTTAAAACATATATTTTTTGATTTATACTCTAAAAAATATATTACGGCTTTAAAAAACATGTGTACAGCAAGCGTAGAGTGGAATATTAAGGTAGCTGCCTGTCCTGGTCCCCAAGCGGTGTGCAGAGCTACGACCGTACGAAAATTATACGAAAACCGCTCAGCGCGCCTAAGTGATATATACTTAGAAATAGCATTCAAAATCTGACACATGTGTATACCTATTTCAGGTTCGTTATTACTAGAGACATGCAAAATTCGCGTTATTTTCCGACAGCTGACTAGACCAACTTACTACAGGCTGGTTCGATGTCTCCCGCTGGCCGATATTGTTGCAACTTGTCGCGGAGAATGCTTACACGGTAGAAAGGCCAATCACTGTAAAGACGTAACACACTCAAATTACTACACATAAAATTTCGAGGCCAACTGAATCGCAGATTATGTTTTGCTATGTATAGGAAAGTGAAGTTAAGTCTGCTATCAAATGACAACGCGAATTTTGCATTTCTCTAGTCATTACTCGCCAAAGTATATTTCCTAGCTGCAGAACATTACGAAAATGGATGTTTTTGCAGATATTTTTAGGTTATTAAAATTTTGGTGCTAAATATTTTAAAAGATGTAGGCGGGTACAATACATCTTTATATGTGATATTACGTTGTAAAAGTATAGAGTCCTCGCTGAATATCTCACAGAAGCGAACTGTCGGCTAGAAGACTGCACAGTTCAGTGACGCTTCTAGAGGCTAGGATGAGGCGAGGTACGCGTGCTGTGTCATCCTTACCGCTTCCACACTTCTAGACCTCAAAGGCGCCAAATATATGTTCAGCAAAGCGGCTACCTTAATATTCTCCTGTGACTGGAGGAGAGTTCTTTGTCGCGATCTATCGTTGGCTGTCTCCCAGAAGCGAGTCTTCGCCAAGACAAAGACAGAGCCACATTCCACACATTTGCGGCTCCTCACAAGACCACACGAGATCATTCGGCCTCAGTCTAGAAAGAGCTGTGAAATCATAGTTATATTGGCGTTTTGTCAAATTATCGAAGTTTAACCACTCTAAAAACACTTTCTGTGCCACAACATAAATTTTGTTTCCAGTCCTATTCTAGATCCTGTCATCGTGTGAAGTCACGTGTAACTGTATGTAATGACCTCACTGTCGATAAGACGTAAAATCAGAATCACTGATTTTTGGTGCAAATAATTTATTATCACATTATTTCAGAGCTTTGAGCACGTGTGTCAGCTCTGCTTCGTAGTCAGTGATTGGAGGGATTATGCACACAAACCACAGACGTGTGATGTCTCAGTGGCATTATTCTGATTAGCACAGCCTAATTAGCGACGTCTCTGCACAAATTCATCCAATAACCATGGAGATGTTGGTGCAAAATTATTTTCTCCTAAAAGCAATGACTCTCGTTACGTGATACTGTCTCCAACGACGTCGACGAGATGGGAAGCCCAATGAAAAAGTTATCAAATATGTCATGAACCAATTTGAAAAAATGGCGAAAACGAGCATGTGTTTTGATTATGGTTAGAAATGACGGTATATCGCGGGAAAACTTGACTGTTTGCTGGGTTTCAACCGACGTTCAGCTTACCAGAAGATTACTGGCTTTCGCTTGTACGTGAAGCTATTACCCTATTTGACTGAGCTAATAAGAATACATATATTGTAATACTTTATGCCTGTTATTGGCCTGCAGACAGCTATGTTGTGTCAGACATACATCAGCCCATCGTGCATACTGCAAGAAGCTATAGTGTTTTCAAGGGTATGTTGGTACAAAACATTGTCGCCATATATACAGACAGAAAAAAATCGCGGGTTTTCTGACCTGTAGGATAGCCTTCAAGAATATGTGTATTCAAACAGACAACAGCTGTTCACCGGCTGCTCGCTGACACAGTCAAATGGGCCCGCAAATATTTTAAATTTTATTATTGGCTCACAAACCTCAAGAAGGTGTCAAATAAGTAAACGGCCAATTGTGAAAGTAGTACGAAGTTGTAGTTGCTGGAATTCTAGTTTGTACCTGAAATAAAACGCGATTTTTTCAGGTCTCTAGCGATATACCATCATCTGTAATTACGGCGTTGATTGTGAAGTAGCCACTTATTCTCCAAGTCCGTACACACGAGGTATTTTTTCTCTCACCTGGTGGAAGTGTTGCTCCAGTTTCTCCTCTGAGGTAACGATCGTCGAGCTCTCTGGTGCCGACTTTCTCCAACATTGCTGCTGTCCTCCGTGGAATGCGAGCTACTTGAGGCTGGGAAAATATCCGTCAGCGGAGGGGGAGGGGGGGAGGTGTGACATGCTTGCTACTGGTGGAGCCTGTGAACATTGCCAACCTTCCAACACACACTTTTTGAGTATACTGCGGGACTTGGTGTCCTCAAATACCCGGTCCCCCGTAAAGATAGCACTCGTGAAGACTTTATTGTCTACAATAATATTTAGAATATAGTATTTATAGAGACACTGGTAAATCACAGGAAAAGTTGATTGTGGGCTAGGCTCCTACATGCTATGTATAACATTGAAGGTTTTGCACCTACATTGGCTATAGTTTATATGAAGCACTGTGTCCCTCTTCAATAAACCCAGTTAGAACTGTACATATTTAACACAGAATGTATGCGATATACCAGAAAACTGTTCACACGTGTCCCTATTGAGATTTACAGATTATTAGAGACTATGTTAAATATTTTCGAGATTTTCCAGTGTTTCTACGTATTTATAATGATTCCAGACGTTAATTTTTGAGTTAGTTCAATTTACACACACCTTGGTTGTTACTAAGGTGGATTTGCTTACTTTTAAAAAGTCAGGAAAATATAAATTATCTTAATGGTAAAAAGGTAACGAACGATCTAAAAGTGCTCATTTTGTCACGAACCAAATATACGCATTTTACGGTGCATATAAGGCAGCAGAAAATCTTCGTCTAACTTCATTAACGGGGTTTACATGCAGTTTTCTAATTATTTTTTTTAAATTCCAAGTAAAAGTAGTAAAAATACAAAGCTTCAAAACTCTGACTGGAAGTGAAAATATTCCCCAATTTGAGGTACATTTCTTCATGGTATTGCTACGGCTTTAAACACAGTTCAGGCATTGCAACCATTATAAATTAATGGAATGTTGTGGCATCAAAGACACGCTATTTTATCTAATTAATTTATTGAGATTTACATTGCAGAATATTTAATCTAAAAACGTCGATAATTATGTTTGAAAGTACATAAAAGATACTATCCATTTTTTTCTATAATTTTATGTAATTTACTATGATATGGAGGTGCAGTTGATTAAAAGTCGTCAAAACTTAACATTTTGGACTCTTTAAACAGCCCTGACTTACTTATAAATATATTGTAACAGATTTTGTAAATTTAGAAAGCTTTAACCTGAGAATAACGTTATGTTCTCATTTACAACCATACACGCCGAATAAGTATTTGTCCTCATCATAACCACATGCCCATTATAAAATGACAGTGTGCCAACATCAGGCAACGAACATTACCCAGTGAAGTGTGTTGCCTGTACTATGGGCAGCTAGGTCTGATCATACTTTTCCTATTATAAAACACTTCGTACGCGGACTACTTTACACGGGTAAACGGATTAGTGTAGCATTAATGCTTATATAATTAGTTTTTGGGCAAATAGAAATGCTTTATCGATTCAATTTTTTATTAACTTTTACTAGAACCACTGATATTTGGCGAGAAAAATTCAGCACTAACTAGTTGCAGTGTCTTACGTACACATCTGCAGCTGTACTTCATGGTTATCGGATAGCATGAATATGTGCAGATGCGTGGCTCATTTGACTGTGCCATTCTGAATAATGATACTGAGGCACCACGCGTCTGTGATATGCTGATAGAATCTCTAGACGCCGAGAGATGAAAACATCAGATTATTGACCACGAAGCAGAGCTGTCGATGTGCAGCCACAGAATATTTAGGATTACAGAAGTGAAATATCCGGAAGGAAAGCGAACTCAGTGTTACACACCAGCTAAATGGCTTCTCTGGTGAAGTTCACACGTATCAAACGAGTCGCCACGTCATTTCACGTCTGTACTACTATTTTGTCTGTGGAGCAGGTGAGGCACTACAACCAAGTTGTGCAAAATTCTTTCCACAAAAAAAAAATCGGTGACTCAAGCAATCACTAGAGCCACGATTTTATGACGAAAAAATTTTCCAACATTTGGTTTCAATGTGTTATGCGCACATCTGCAGCTCAGATGCATCGTCTATGATTGGATGATTTTAGTCCACCTTGCCTTGGCAAATTACGGAGTCACAATAATCTTATTCTGATTGGTGCGGTCAATTGAGAGACGTGTCTGAACAAAGACTCGCTGGTAATATCCATGAAGCACAGCTGCCGATGTGAACGTGAGACACTGAAACAAAGTGGGGCAAAAATCTTCTCGCGACAAAATCGTGGCTCTAGCAACCACCACATGAAACTGACATGTTTCCCACTGACGTATCACCGCCGTTTACAAGTTATTCTCTTCAGAAATCGTATGAAGTAGGGTATAATGTAACAGCTAAGTGTTAAGCTGAGCGCTGAACATTGACGTCACCGAGGTACAGTGGCTGTCTTACCTGGACTATGATATAGTGGTGTGTATGTCTGTTACGAGGAGCTTCTACACGACTGTCAGCCTGGCGACCTCCCAACTAACTCTACGACACACTTCGACAACCTGAGGCTGCAGTCCAACTGCAGCTGTGTTGCAAGCCAGGCAGGCATATGACCGCTGCTGTACCCTACCAGCAGACCTCACTGCACGGTCATGTTAGACTAGATGCGACCTGCTAATCGCAAACACACGATACAGAGGTTGCAACATTGCATGTCAATATTTTAGCGGAACGATGAACAAAAACATTACAAGAACATAGGTCCAGAAATGCACTGTTTCTTCACTACAGTTCTCAGTGCATAACACAAACTGCATAGCGTGGCTGGATCGTGTTAAGGTTCGGTTTTTATTATTTTTCGCTGTTTTGGAATTCTGAGACGAAAAATGTTAAATCGGCGACTATACCGCAAACTCTATTTACCTTGAGCTACATTACAAGCAAGGCAATAGAGCTAGTAATGTATAGGTAGGTCGCAATTTGGCGGGCAAATTATGGATATAAAAAAATTGCCACACAGATTGCGGCGTAATTATATGTTACCAGCTAAATTGCGTGGTTTGTACTGCAGCGAAATGTAAATAGAATTTGAGGTATAATCGCGTATATAGCATTTTTCTTCTTAGAATTAAAAAAAAAAAAAAAAAAAAAAAAAAAAAAAAAAAAAAAAAAAAAAAAAAAAAAAAAAAAAAAAAAAAAAAAAAAAAAAAAAAAAACGAAAAATTACAAAATTCAATATGACGACTGAAATCGAACCTTAATGTGGCTTGCTACATCACACAATGCCTACCGTCCAATTAAATAATTAAATGTCTCGTCTGTTATGTAGCTGACAATAATAACTGCGATATAATTCCAGAGGAGCATGATACAACTCTAGCGTTACTCACTGTGCGAGAGACTTAATTAGCGTTTTCGTTTGGGCCCCAGCTAGATTTCAAACAACTATATCTTCGTGTCGCTTACACAACTAGCCCTAGACTAACTTGACACTTCCTGACAGAAGCTGATCCAATGATAAATATGGAACTAAATGCAGATACAATCACGTGCTATCACTGGATCAGCCAATGAACAGTTACTGTCACCTTGAATGCACATATAGTCTTGGAGGCTAGCTTACGTGTCAGTGAACCCGAGAATTTTTCCAGTCTCTATGTATAGAGCGACTGGTTTTGTGTTTTGGGCAGGTTGAACGTCAAAAACTCGTACTTCACTTCAGCGATTGGACGACAGCAGATTTGTCTCGGCTTTGACTACTGCAAGCTATGTCGTATAAAAATTTACGTTTTACGAAATTAAAATATTACGAAAAACACTTTCCGATATTCATTAACGTTAAAGTATTACGAAACATTTAAAAAATAGAAGCTTAAACATAAAATACTAACTTCGTGTTTTATTAAAACTTTTAATATTTTACCTTGTATTTTCCATTAAAATATTGTAATTAATTTATATAATTTTACGTCATTTTATTGATTTGTACACCTAAAAACCAGTGGATGAAATCTCATCAAAGTTATATTAGACGTGTCGGACATATACATATACATATCAAATATGTTTTTGCTATATTATCACAAAATATAAACACTAAAGTAGCACAAAGCCATCTCCACTTACACTTAGAAACTCCGGTATATGGTTATTGTTTTCACAAATTATAAGATACACAAACCCACCAGGTTTAGTTGGTAAAAACCTAAGTTAGCAGCACTGATGCCAGAACTGGTGGTGTGCTGAGAGGATAATACTTTAGCATTTGACTTTAACTTTTGACTTGACGATAGCTTTTAATACGTTGCTTCTTATGGGGCCGTGCACAATGGCGTCGCCAAACCTAAAGTTAAGGTAAAGATGGCCGTTGGCAAAGAACAACTTATTATTAGAGGCCCGGATATTTCGCGGGTTCAACGCCCAGCAGGCTAGACTCCACAGTCCTGTGTGCACTGTCCTCAGCTATATTTGTTCATTGGCTGCTGCTCCAGTGAGTGAGGATTTGAACATTTGACGATGTAGCGCAGGAGTCCGTGAGCGTTTTTACGCATGTCCGCCATTTGTTCGGAGTCCGCAAGGTCACGTTTAATAAACAATGACCCAATCGAAATAGTTTCCAACATCTACATGACTTAGAAATCCAACCTCTCCTCAGTTGAATCCGCGAAATTTCCGGGGCTCTACTTATTATATATGTTATAATAAAAAATATTTATTTAAGTTCATCGTTTTATTCACCAGTACTAAGATTTCATGAAAAACGGCATTGTTTAAACATTTTCGGAAAAACTTGCAAATAGAATTTGAGAAGTATTTGTAGATGAATTGTAAGTTTCGCCAATGGATGGCATTGTATTTGTTCGGCAAATATTATCATAAATGGAAAATATTAAATAACTGAGCTTATTTTTTAATATCTTCATGATACACTTTTATGGCAAGTACATAATGATTTATATCACAACTATTCCGTAAAAAAAAAAAAAAAAAAAAAAAAAAAAAAAAAAAAAAAAAAAAAAAAAAAAAAAAAAAAAAAAAAAAAAAAAAAAAAAAAAAAAAAAAAAAAAAAAAAAAAAAAAAAAAAAAAAAAAAAAAAAAAAAAAAAAAAAAAAAAAAAAAAAAAAAAAAAAAAAAAAAAAACAGATTCTAAAATCTTTTTTCAACTGTCGTTACTTTGACTTTACGTTTGTATTGAGTAATGACAAAATACTTAAAGTAAAGAAAACGTAAAGTCAAATGTTAAAGTAATCAATTGTGTATAGGCCTGAAGACAGGGTTGTGGGACATGTAACCCTCGCACGGCTGCAATACGAGATGCTTTCACCGCGGGAGTAAAAGCGACGAAGAGAAGGGTGCCGCCAGAGGCAGAAAAACAACCGTAGAGAGTGAGAGAGAGAGAGAGAGAGAGAGAGGGGCAGGGTTTACTGCTCCCGCCGCTGCAAATATCATCCGTCGATAGAAAGTTGCCGCGCGTCTTTTTTTATTTGTGGCTCTTAGGAAGCAACTTCATACGCGAACAGGTTATGTCTACTATTATTTCTTTCTCGGGAACTGATATAGAATTACGATCGTCAACGAAGTTTTCTCCGCGTGACGTAACTGCCGGCTCGCCAAACTAGTTTACCGGAATGTCGCGACTAACTTACCGAAATGCCGCGACTCGTACGTCTTTTCAGAAAACATCGACTCGGACAGTGCACCACTAGAATTGCCAATAACGTCACCTTTCACACTTATGTTGAATGTCCTATTGACTTTATGTCTACCAAGAACAACTAAGTACGAATTGGTTGTGTGAATCAACTATAAATTCTATAATAAAAACATAATCGACTTGAAATATGACTTAAGTAAAATAAAATGAAAGTCTTTTTCCCCCGTTATCTTACTATACGACAGTCGCCGGCAAGCTTCATTGCTTTTGAATCTCAAAGATGTAGAATTGTGGCAAAACACTACTCCGCGAATATTTTATAATTTCAGAGAATAACCATGTTGTACGCTACAACGTCTTCTATGTAAAAACAAAATAATTTTTTTTGTGTTTTTTTTTTTTTTCAATTTTTGATTTTTAAAATTTTAATATCAAATTTTAGTAATAATTTTTAAATACAGAAAATAGTATTTTGTTTTTATTTGTAGGAAACGTTGTACCCTACAACATGGTTACTCTCCGCATTTTTCTTTTTGTTTGGTATGTCAATTGGTTTTAGTGGTGGTCACCAAACAGTAAAATGAAAATTTTGACGTTTACCAGTCATTACGCAAAAACTATGAGAGATAAATATATTTCATAAGAGCAAAATTTAGTCACAATTTATGTCTAAAATAAGATCAAATATATCTGGTACAAATATAAAAACAAAACAAAAATGACGTTGAAAACTGATGTGGCCCGTGCCCTTAAGCGAACTGCCTGTGGACGAAGAAAGAACATAGAGTTGTATTAAATAAGCTTCGTTTTAAAATATAGGTACTAATGTGATGGCACCATATTACATATAATTAGGGAACCTGGTTTTTCGCGAAACCAATTTTGCCCCACCTGTTTCAGTGCCGTACGTGCACATCTGCAATTCTGCTTCATGGTTATTGGCAGCGTGTGTATGTGAAGAGCCGTATGTCATTTGTCTGAGACAATTACAATAAAGTATCTGCAACACCTCAAGGCTGTGATTTGCTGGTAGGATCCCAAGGCTCGAGAGAGTTAAAATATCCAATCACTGACCGCGAAGCAGAACTGCAGATGTGCACGTAAGGCACGGAAACAAAGTGGGGCAAAATTAGTTTTGGAAAAACCAGGGTCCCTACATTTACTGTGGTAACATTTCAAACGTCACACGCACGTTACTAACATTCACGTTGCTGTTTGTGATAATTAGAATCGCTTTAAATACAGCTACGTCTAGAGACGTTGTACCTTTAGAAGAATGATTTTAAAAATTTATTTCATTGTTTCGTCAGCCATAACTAAGGACAGCCTAGATTTTTATAAAAGAATTTGCAAGACAGTTTTAAGGTACATTAAAATAATTCAAGGTCAGTGTTTGAATGAATAACATGTGGGCGGGTGTCGAATGTTGCTCGTCCAATAACTATGGCACCAGTGCCGAAATTACCACACACTGAGTGGCTCTGTAAAGTAAGATCTTTGATCACAATTTTCACCCAGAAAACAACTAGTGCCTAAATAATTAGTGTGTATACAGCGTTAAATTATATCCTTATCTTAGACAGTTTCACACTAAATATTCACCTCGAAACATAACTGTACTAACCTGACAGTATAGTACATATACAAGTGCTATTGCCACTGACCTTACAACGCAATATTTGAGCAACTGTCTTGCACTTTAGAAGCGTGTTGTACTTTGATGGAAACGGTCTTTGGAAACAAGTTAAAAAATAATGTTTGTTAGAAATAAGATGTTAATTTAAAATGTTAACACAAAATCGTTAGAGAATGCAAAAAATTCGGCAATACTTTCATTTATTTACGATGAACTTCAGTATATTTTCACACAGTATCTAGTTGAGTTAAGGAATATTGTTTGTAGGCCCACTGTAAGTTTTGGAAAATGTGACAAGGTAACGATGTTTATTTTCGTTTTGCAACGACCACTCCTTCTTTAAGGCATTTTATTTATTTACGCAACATTTTTAACATTCGCGGTATTCCTCTTATAATACACGACAAAACAGCTTTCGAAAATTTCTTACTTTTTTGTTTAAAAAATTACAAGGATTTATTGTCAGTATCATGTGATGAGTAGCGACAAGAATAATGTGCAGGTTCACTGGACTACGGACTACAACCCCACATCTCTCTGTATACTCGAGTGTATCTTGTGTCTCCTCATTGGCTGCTTGATTTCACAATGGCCCGCTGTTACTAGACTTGCAATTGGTTTTACGTTATTCATGCTTAAATGAGGGTGTTTGAGGACTGACTTGTCTAAAATAATAACAACGACTCCATTGTGTTTCACTCTACCCTCTGTCGTAAACTTTTAATTTTTTATTGTGTAAATATCTACGCCCTGTCTTCAACACTTACATTGTTTGTGTTCGTATTGACAAGTGCCGGTAAAATAAAAAAAAAGTTACTGAATTTTATAACATACTAAGGACATTACTATTTCATGAGTAACATCGGTTTCTATATTATTCGCCCAGGGTTCTCCAGGAAGTTTCAAATAATTCACAGTCTGACTATGAAAGTAATACAAATTCACATGTGTAATGATTGGAGAATTTACAAAACAACAACAACAACAACACTAGGAATCACCAGTTCTGTAGTGATAAGTATGAAATGTGCCACTGATTTTCGGTGAAAAGAATTTTGCACCAATTAGTTTTAATACGTGATGTGCATATCTAAAGTTCTGCTTCGTTGTTATTTGATAGCGAGCTTTGTACAGAGGCGTCGCTCATTTAACTGTACCGATCAGAATAATGTTACTGATACACCACACGTCTGTGATTAGCTGGTAGAATCTCTAGACGCTGAGACTTGTAAACACTGTCATTGACCACGCTCATATGACATTGAAACAAATTGTTACAAAGATCTCTTCACCATATATGAGTGTTTGAAGGTATGACTGTAGTTGAAGGTAATGTATGTTGTTGCAGGATGCGCTGGAAGCACTGCCTATAGCAGAGTCGAGCGACCAGGAGGCGCCTAGAGACAGGAGGACTCTAGGACTTATCAGGCAATACTTCCCAGGACTAGGCAGGGTAGGTATCTACCGCTGGTGCACGTCCACACATCCTCTACTGCCTCATACTGGCTCTACTGTACGCTAGCCTGCGTAAACATAACAAAAGCCAGACTATATATTTGTTAAAGTATTTCAAAACAAGATACATTTCCAACATACACTAAAGTAATTCAAGTTTCATGTTTAAACGAACATCATGTTGGCGGGTGTCGAATGTTGCTCGTCCAACCACTATGGGACTAGTGCAGAAATAACCACATACTGAGTGGCTCGGTCGAGTAAGATCGCCAATCACAGTTCTCGCCCAGACAACAGCTAGTGACTAAAGAATCGGTGTGTGTATACAGCTGTCAATTCTACCCTTATCTTATACAGTTTCACACAAAATTGTCCTTTGTCAGGCAAATGGGCCAACATCACATTTTACCAACTTTCGAGAGTAAGTAAAAAAAAACTGTTAAGAAATGCAATTAAAAACCAATAGTTAATACTGTAGCTGTATAATTCCAGGCCACTATGCTGTCTTTGGTTTGTCTCTATCTTAAGGGTCAGTAAATTGGTTTAAGTTCTAATAATAAAACTGAGACGTTGGCCCTTTTGCTTGCCAAGGGAAGACATATTCACCTCGGAACATAACTGTACTTACCTGGTAGTGTAGTACATATACAACTTCTATTGCCACTGGACTTATAACTGCATTCTAAAACCACTTCCTTCCTAGAAAAACTTATTTTCGTGTGACAAACAACATTTTTGTTTAGACCCGCGGTGGTTGAAGAGTTAGATGTCTCGCCTCGCATTTTCCGCGTATAGGAGACGTGGCGGGCGTTGTCGTTTGTCGGCAGGTTTTCTCGGGTAACTAGTTTCCCCCGCTTATCTCGTTCCGTCGCTGCTCCACGCTCATCTCACCTTACCTCATCCACTCTTCGGGCTGGAGGGCGACAGGCAAGCTCGCTGGTCCAGCAGTCGGTTCAACCTTCGTCCTTGCATTCTCTCATACACACTGTGACTCTCCCAGAAGGTGTGAACACGTAGTGGATTTGCAATTTTAAATAACACTTTTCGAATATAATCACTCAAATGTAGCTTCGTGGCAAAGAAAATTAGGTTAATAGTACGTAACAATAATAGTGTTTCAGTAATGTCAATACTATCGTTAGTTATGGTAGTTTCTTTAAATATACATTACAGTTACGAGAATATTTTTTATTGCTACAAGGAATGCAATATTCTCCCCATACAAAAATTTACAATTAAAAAAATGAGTAACTCCAAAGAAAACAATAAATTTTGTTTGGTTGAAAGCAAGACTTCATTACAACAAGCTAAACAGCCTCAAACACTTTTTTATTGGCTGTATTGAAAACGTGTTTACTATGTGTGTTTGGTGATGAGAATGTTTTTATGTGTGAATGTGATGCCTTAATTTACTTAATTTTTTTTGTTTACTTATGAATAACGTGAAACTTTTGTGCAAATAAATTAGAAATAACCTGAACAATATTTTTCCTGTTATTTTTTGTACACATGGTTTAACTATTTTCCTTTCAATTTAAGGGCTATGTATCCGATTTAAATTTTACGAGTTTGTTGTCTTAGTATAGCTATACTTGTAGTGAATAATTTGCAGTTATTTTTAACGATATAGTTTAAATACAACGTTTTTTAATTATCTGTGGTTAAGTTAAAAATAAATTACTTTAGATTTTACTTCACCGTGTTGTAAACGAAGACGTTATATTGCTGTTTATTTAAATTTTTATATTGTTACCGGCAGACATTCCCCCTATCTTAAAAAAGTCACTGGTGTAACGGCGAAACAAATAAAAATTTTGTATGTATATCGTTTGTGCAACTTGCTCGTAGCACTGGTACGAAGCTTTCTTGTGACTGTCGCGCCAGGGCTGTAGCTCGCTTTAAGAAAGTCTTGGTTATGTAAGTCTTTCTTACAGTATGTATTTCCGTTACGCGACACCGCGGAGATTGAAAGAAATAACTTCAGCGCTGTTGCTGCAGTCGTGGCCACATGACGAACAATTAAACAATAGGAAAAAGTTTAATAAGTCATGGTTCCTGAGTCCCTTGCTCAACTCGGGGGTTGGACAGCTTCTTACAGCGAAAGTCAGCCGTTGCATAAAAACACAGAGATGCGATGCAACTACAGCAAAAACTGATTTTTTTTGTTAAACATTGTGTTGAAAAATCAATATTTGCTCCCTGTGACTAAATTATAAATGTGCTGATATTGGCAAACATGTTGCATTACGATGTTTCATTTACTTAAAATTTTGCCTTATTCAGCGTAAATGTACCCAATTACTTACCAAGTAGCTGCCAGTAAGTGGTCTGCTATTTTTTTAGAATTCTTCACCCTCTCCTCCCTGTTCAAATTAAACCAACAAACCAACGGAAAGTCTGAGACTATTCCCTAACCACACAATACAGTTTATTTAATTCAATAGTTTGAAAGTTAAAAGGGGAAATATCAGTAAACAAACATTGTCAAGATTTCCAAATACAAGATATTCGAGTATTTTTTCGACTGTTGCTATTATTAAAAGTATTTAAATTTACAAATGTTACTTGTGAGTATAGTTCACGCGGCGTGACCTCTTACAGGTGGTAGCAACGAGATGAACAGCACATCGTGTAGTATATCTGCAAGTCCTCAGGGGCAAAAAGACCTCCGAATATTCATGGAATACACATGCTCTAAATCTTGAAACAATGCAATTGCAACCAGCCTGAAAACAGAGTCCCTGTAATCAGCGAAAGTGTGATGACAATGTATGGATATGATTTAATTTAAATACTTACATATTGATTTATACTAAAATTTTCTGCTTGTGTTGGTCGCGATTACTTTTGTTAGTTAAATAGTAAATTTCAATCACTTCTTTAGTTTTAGAGTGTGTTACAGACGTTTATGATAAACAATGCAAGTGTAAACTCATAGATAATTTAAGATTTTTAGCTAACTGCAGTAGACTGGAGATGTTGTGCAGTGCAGCCTACCTAGCAGAAGTCAGGGGCAACAAACAGTGTGTATAGTATATGTTCTAATTTCTTGCAGTTTAGGTAGCTGCAGTGTACCGGAGATGTAGTGCAGCACAGCCTATCCAGCAGAAGTCAGGGGCAACAGAAGGTTCACAAGACAGCCAGAGAGAGGGAGTGTTAATGGTGTGAATGTTCCTTCTAGATAATCGATAACAAAATACAAATGATAACGCGGTGGTTGTTCCGCGTGGTGGGGCGGCTAGTGCTGCGAGGTGGCATCCTCGGCGGCGGGGGCGGCGGGGGCGGCAACTCGTCTAGCGGCGGCAACAGGAGGGTGAGCATCGTGCTGCCAACCTTCCCGCCCACCGCTGAAGATGAGGAAGACGACGAGCAGAGCACTATCGCGCCGGAAGCCACCACCGACGCGGTATAAACCTCGCTTGTACATAGATAATGCCCGCCTCCTTCCTCTCCTTACCGCGAGATGAGTGCAAACATTAATCAACTGATTCTTGTAACATCCTACTGCTCATTACAATGCTCCATGACAGTCACTGATGAAGCAATTATACGTATTTCCTTCAGAAACAGATTGCTTCTGCTTTTAGTTAAGTAAACACATTGTTAACTGCCCTTAAACTATAAGAAATACATCAAGCAAAATTAATCAGCCTCAAAATACACATATTACGACATTACAACTTAATGATTTACTGTGTTATAAAAATAATAAATATGTAATATGTTATTGTCAGAAGCGAATACCAGTTATTTAATATGCTACATGTAATTGTGTTTAGCAAATTCTTGGTTATTCAAGACCAACACTGAAGGGAACCATAAAACGTTTGCACTTATTTCATGTTTGTAATGTAACTTGTACATACTTCACTTGCTTGCTCTTTCTGTAAACAACCTAACAAAATAGCTGTTCAAAAATTACCTGAGTACATTTAGTTTCATCATTATGTAAACATAATGTATACATATGTATAAAATGGGTCAAAAACAAGTACATGCCAGTTTGTTATTAAGGCTACAGCATTAGAGGATTTTTTAACTACATTTCCAAGTCACAATCACATATTTAAGCACCTTACTTTGTATCTAAAGCAGGTATAATGTAATCGTTGTTTCATCATTATTATTTCGTGACCTTCGTCGTTGCTCTAGTCAGCGAGAAATAATCGCTGACCAAGAGTTACTAGTATTTCGGAAATAAGATGATTGCTGATATTTAACGAATGCATCCGGACCACCTATGTCATGCTACTAGTAGTCACTTCACGGCTGCTATTTGTTAGTCTCTAATGTTTTATTAATTAAAATTATTTTATGACTGATAATAAATTATTAACGTAATATGAAATAATAATGAAAAAAAAAGCAAGTTGTTTATATTTTGGAATTTAAAACCCGCTTGTGATTATTAGCAGCACTCCAAAGTAGAATAATTACAAAAACGCACAGTGGTATTCAATATAATATTAACAGCCACTTTCTAATGTTTAATTTTTATAAAGTACAAAACGTGGCCGTGGAATTTTAATGTGAGCCGATTGTCACCTAACGTTAATCTTCGTTTATTTTTTTTATTTGAAATTGAATTGAAACGTGCTTGTGAATTTTTCAGTTGTGAGGTTAGCATTTGTAGCTCCTGATATCAGGTTATAAAAAATAGTACTTTTTGAACAGCGCCCTAATTAACTACTGTATACTAATGTCAAATTAATAAAATACTGTATGTTACTTTAAAAACTAAAACTGTTGGTATTAAGATGTGGGCCATACTGGTCTTGTAGAAATGGTGGTGGCAAGCTAAACATGTGTCTGTATTTTGAGATAAATTTTGAGTTCTGTTAGCGCATAGATTAAATAAAAAAGCTAAGCATGCATACGCTTAAAAGGGGTAACTTTTACTAACACATTCCGTCTGCCTGAGATGCCTATTCTGATGTATGACTCGAGTGAAAACTTAGAAATAATAATGTTTGTGATACTCATGACTAATCACTGCACTTAAAAATCACAACCTGAGTTCAGTTGTCTCGTTTAAAAATAAGGCATAAAAATTAAACTTTAACATTACAGCATTTGTAGTGAGCCACGATGGCATTCATTACGTACGTAAATTTATGACTTTTTCGTGTGGCTAAAAAAAACACACCAATAATTTAATTATTAATGTTCATAATATGAACTGCTTAAAAAAATTGTATTTGGCAAGATATGGTTTGTTTTGTAAAAATAATATGTGATTACATTTTAACTGTAATGAACAATTTTTAGTTATTTAGTTTTGGTTTGATGGTACGTAAAAGTCCAAATGTGCATGAAACGGTTTTTTACTAGGAAGGAAAACCAAATAACTAACCGTAATGAAAGAATTCGTGCTGAATAACAGTGTCACGTACAATGTCAACATCTGTATAGTTACCGCTTGGAAATTTATTTTGTGTTTTAAACATTAATGAAATTTTCTATTTTAAATTTTAATTTAGTGAAGGATAAGTACTCAAAATCCTAGTTAGTTTAAAGTCGTATTTCGAAACATCAATCGGCACCATTTGCAATAATATCATTCCCAGGTATTATGAGCTACGTACAAGTAATTTCTTGCGGGGAATTACAAATAAAGTTTTACCTTGAAAGAATTGTCTCTTGACATTATCGTCTTTTACATCCGGTCCTTCATTACGTTGAGATACGTGTCGCCTTTACAGACTGAAAACCAAATTCATTTGGCTTTCAGTGTAACTCTGAATATCCTAGATGGATGGAAAATAACAGTTATATTTTCCTGCTTGATTAGTTAGTGACACATTGTACAGAATAAACATAGCATTTCTTTATGCAATTCTTCGACTTACATAATATTCTGACAATTTGAATAATCAACATTTCATAATTCTGCTAGATTTTTGGTCGCAAAACCGCTGTGTAAAATGTATATAATACCTATCTGATCATAGAACTTATTTAAATTTCTTTGTGAATTAAGTTACTAACAAATAGCGTAATCATGGGCGTAAGTTTGGTCTTAATTACATTTATATTTAGTTAACGTGTATAATATACAATTTGTATATAATTTTACGTGCTTTCGATATTAATATGTTTGGATCAGGTAGCAAATGGCATTACTAAAAAAATCTTCGTAGCCAAATAGACAACACTACTAGTTATTTCGTTAATGTGCTCTAAAAATATTTGTATATTGTATAGTTTAGCAAAATTCTTCTTTTACTAACCCAAACCATTCCTTGAAATTACATAAATTATAATTTTGGGAAACTGATGTTTGAGAACTTTTTACTATATGATCTTCAATTAAAGGTAAGGTATTTTGATTTGTAATACAATGTATATTACTGTGAACAATTCTCAAGAACAAGTAATTGTCTAACTACTATGGCGTAGTTATAATGCAACTAATCCAACAAAGCCTCGTAGATATAGAGTGACAACAAATATACATGAAACTTTATGTACTAAAAGTTAGCCATATGGTGTAAGGGAATATGGGAGGTAATTTAGTCCGCATTTATTCTAAATGTTTCCATAACGCGTGTACATATTTTTAGAGTCTTTCATTGCTTTTTATGTCACCGAAATGCAATGAAAGGAACATTTTAGTAATTTACATGTAATACTGAAACTTGCCACGAGCAATTCACAAAGAAATTATTCGTTAAATGGAATTTCACGTGTACCAGTTTTTAGGTATTAATGTTGTCTGATAGAAAATGCATAGTTATATTCCTGTTCAAGTAAAATACAGCGTCCCTGATGACGATGCTTTCTAGGAAAGACCTTTACTGCTAAGAACTTGCTGCTAAGTGATATGTCAGAGTTGAAATATTTTCAGAAATTAGATATTTCACACTTGTATCACTGGGTTTCTACTCGTGGAAATGATTTGAATTTCTTAAAAAAAAAAAGCACTTTTTTCCCACATTTTCGTAATTTTTTAAAAATACACACGAATATTACAGTTTTCTTCAAGTACCGGTATGCCTAAATAATGCTATTATGTATCGGCGTAAATTACCTTAAAGTAACTGTACCAGTAGTTGATACATTTAATAATGTCTCCTGAAAAATTTTACCTACAAAGTAAATGAATTGAGCCGATCAAAACTGTCATATGGTTTACTATTTGTTCAGTCTATATGCATCGAAAGAGAGGATGACTTGTTCAAGACTTTTACCTGATTCACCCAGTCTTATTCACCTTCAAGTTTCTGAAGAAACTTAATACAAGCATTTGTTATTCCACTGCATTTTACTCTTCTACTTCAACAATTTTAAGTTTCACTTTTTTATTTCTTTCGTTTTCTTTCTTCTGTGTTATTCTTGTTTCTTTGCTGCTTCTTGTTTCTCAAGGGAATCTTTTTCCTCGTTACATAAAACCGATTCTTTAGAAGTCACAACAGTAGGTAACTTTTTCTTCGTCATACTATTTTATTTTCTGTACTATTGGGTCAGGCAAAAATAAATACTTACAAATGGAGAAGAAATTATTTTCCCATAATATGTTTGTCGAGTTTTTTTTAATCATATCACTGTCCAAAATTTTAGGTGGTTCTGTGTCTACAGGTAAGTCTTCTATGTTTCCCACACTTGGACATCTGACTTTTGTCCCTTTGTCCCCTCCTGAAGTTAAACATTGCTTGTTTTCCTCACTCTCAGATATGACTTTTTGGTCAATAACTTTGTCTGGACGCAGATTAACTGTGTTTTCCTTGTGCTTAGGTTTGACCTCGTATCAGTTAACTTTCTCTGGAAATAAATCTTGCTTGTTTTCCGTGCTCTCAGATCTGACCTATTGCCCATAAACCCACAATCCCAAATGTCATGTGTGTTTTGGAGTCTTATAGTTTACCTAGTGTCTATCTCTTCTTCCAAAACTTTCAGTGCATCAGCAAGTGCATCTTAAGGAGTACCTTTTACCTCCGAAAAGAAACCTTGAAAAGTCAACAGCATCTGGATTCCATGGGACCAAGCCACACATTTTTTAATTCCTTTCTGTAGCAATTGGCATGACTCTGTTCCTGCAAAACCATCTTTCAGTATCAGTAAAAAAAATCGTGTTGATGATCTGTGGGAGAGTGTAAATGATGAAGATGCCATTTGTGAACTTTCTGTTGCCAGGCTTCCTTCACGCTATTAAAAAACTACATTATCCATAGGCTGAAAGAGGTGGGTAGCATTTGAGTATAGAGCTATCAAATGTATGCAATTTTCTTCATCAAAACTTGCTTGTAAGTAACGCTAGTGTAAAGCGCGACCATCAATAAAAAGATTACTGAGCGAATTGTTTTTTTTTTCAATGTCAAGCCAGGGAAATAAACATTACATAAACATTGAAAGACTATTTCTTCTGTCATCCATTCTGAACTGATTTTCCTGTGCCCAATTAGGAGGCATACTTGGGGCAATTTGTGAGGGAATCCTGCATTGCCCTATGCATTTTCAGTGACCAGAAATGTTTTATCTTCCATTTATGTTAATTTGTTGATAAATATTTTACCTTCTTTGTTCTTAAAACACTTTGCCTCCTTTTGGTTTCAAGAATAGAGCAGTCTGATCAGCGTTGTAAACACGTTTTTGAAACTTAATGGTCTTCAGGATATGTGTATATTTCTTGAAACCCTCTTGTCAGGTCAGCCGCTGTCACAGTTGTCCTTGTTGATAAGAGATTCTGAGTGAGCAACCCTTTCCAGTATTTCAGGAAATTGTTTAAAAAAGAAGCCGTACTATTTCCTTTCTGGTCGGCCATCAGTAAAGGGGTTTGATCTGTATTGTTCATTTGTTGATCATTGTTCCAGTAACTCAGCTTTAGCAATTTGATAACCAGCTTTCGCAACAAACGAAATAGTAAACCAGTAAACATATTTTCTTTACTTAGACTAGACTGTGGTCTTATGCGACGGTTTTTTTAGAAATTCCTCTACTTTGTTTAACTTGGCTTTTAGTATATGTTGGAGCCTTTTAGAAGTAGCAAAGTGTCAACCTCGTTGAATATTTTCTAAAGCCTTTTTCATTTTCCATTTTATATACTGTGTGTATTTCAAAAGTCTAAAGTCCACTATAAAGTACACACGTAGTGCGAGATAGTGCACAGTCAAACACTGCCGTGAATGCACACAATACACAATGTTTTATAATTCACCAAAATGAGCCAACTACAGGTACAGTTATCTTGATTCTGTAGGCAAGCTAGTTTTCATTATTGGTAAGTTTTATATATATATATATATATATATATATATATATATATATATATATATATCCACACATACAGTCAGGAAACGATGACTAATGTTAGAAATCTACCTTCTCCCCCCAAAATTGGGCTTTTGAACACGTTTTAATTTAATATACTCATACGACTTCTAATTGTGCGACTATATTAAAATATTGGAACAGTAAAATTACTCTGTTTACAACTTATTAAAAGTTAAACCTTAATTTGGCCCTACCCTCCTGCATCGTTTCAGAACATAAACCAAACGACTGAATTCAGTTATTTGGACATACTCCACTGCGAAATAAACGACTGTCAAAAGATAAACTAAAAATTAGACAAAAACATAAATATTCAGAGTATGCTTTAGTCAACAGGATACATACACAACATAAATTAAAAAAAAAAAAAAAAAACGGAATCGGGTCAAATAAAACAAAGAACAAACAGATAATAAATGAAATAACAAAAATAAAAAAGAAACCTAGGTTAACATGCGACACAACGATGAGACGAACCAAAAACACATTACATATCAGACACGAACAGAAATACAACAATCGACACAACGATGAGACGAAGCAAAAGGCAAATATATAAGACACAAACAGAAAAAAAAACCGACAAAAACGATGAGATGCAACAAAAACACATTAGATATCTGACACGAACGGAAATACATCAAACGACACAAACTATGAGACGGAACAAAACCCAGTTGCTTTCCAGACAGTCAGTACAACGATGTATCGGGAACAGATTCCAATGTGTATGTCTTTGTTTTATTTGACCCGATTTTATTTTTGGAATTTTATTTTGTGTATGTATCCTGTTGACTAAAGCATACTCTGCTTATTTATGTTTTTTATCTTATTTTTAGTTTTAATTTGACAGTCGTTTATTTCACTGTGGAGTGTGTCCAAGTAACTAAATCCAGTCATGCACTCCCATTGCACAGTTTTTTCAAAGATCATAAACGAAGCGACATTTTCGTAAAGATTTTCCGTGAGGAATCACCATCCAGAGCTTGTAACATAAGTTAAATAGAAACACCCTATGCACACAAATACACCCACACACTGGTCAGTCGAACTGAAGGGAGGGTATTACATGGGAAGCGAGCATGGTAGAAGGTGAAGGAGGGGTAGTTTGTTGTGGTGATGGTTGCATGAGGCCTGACCAACCCCTAAGAGGACATACCACGGAGGCCAGTGTCGGTGTGTTCCGCGCGCAGTGCTCTGCCCGTCCCATACAAGCTGACGACTATGGGGCGTGTCCGTGGAGGGGCCAGGCCGCCCCTTAACCCCCTTTCCCCATCCAACCAAGCAACCTACCCCTACCCTGCTGTCTCTACCAATAACCTCACTTCATTCCATATGATTGACAGATATGGAAGCCAGGACCCGCTCTTCTAGGCGACCTCATTAACACCTTCTGCAGTGTATTGTGTTATGTTATATCTCTCTGTGTGTGAGCATGAGTGTGTTTTATGTTCGCCAGCTGCGTAATGTGTTGTGTTATATCTCTCTGTGCATGAACATGTGTGTGTTGAATTTCGATTAGGGGTGCACTCTGGGTGGCTCCACACTTCTGAAACCGTTAAGAAGTATAAGCATAAGCAATTCTGGATTTATATATTTCCCACCAGCAGTTTCGATAATTTTAACTAAGTTACTCTCACTATTGGATGTAAGAATTGTCTTTAGTAACTAGTAGCCATCGGATGAAAGTTTATTTTCCTTAGGCTGAGTCCTGCCTGAGAAAAAAGTTACCATAGTTACCACAACTTTGTTAAAATAGGAACAGCAATCAAGTGTGGTAGTATGCACTATCGTACTTCTTCCTACAACAGTATATTCTGTAGAAGTAACATTCTGTTCTCTAGAATAAATAGAGTGCTTTGTAACTACTACAGAATAGATTCTTGTAGGAACACTTAAGACATTACTTGCAACAAAACTGGATTCTTGCACCTTTTTTTTTAACAAAAAGACACTACCTATGACAATGTTTTATTTTTCACAGTGCGTAAATAGTACTGACTTCACTGGTCAAGATATGCCAACTCCAGAATATGCACAACTTTATCTTTGCCATATGCCTTGGTGACAGCTGTATATTGTTGCAGAAGTACTTTTAATACAAGTTGGCAGGTACTAATACACTTAACTGAAATTCGTGTTGCGACTGACTGCACCCATTCGATGCTGAGCCTGGTGACTGGTGAACTTTGTTGCTAACAGGCATCTTTAACTTTGCTATTTATGATGAATCAACAATTTTGTTGAGAACTAAAGACGTGAGAGTATTTTGCTGTACTCACAGTTTTTTTCGACAATATGCCAATTTGGATGCGCGGTGATTATACATGGAGAACCAGGACGGAGTGTAGAGTTTCATGTGGTGGCAGAATTATGTGACATTCATGCGTAAGTCTGTTCACATATCGTACTTATTATTAATGAATTGAAATAAATTGCCAAATGTCTGAATACACTTCAGATTAAACACATGCTGACGGATACGGGCGTCACCCTTATGTTCCCCCGTTAGGTGGGGTACGAGAAATTAAGTCCACAGCACGCACAAATTCGGTTGAGAAAATGCAGGATTTATTCCCTCAGAAGGAAAGTGCAATGAAATGGGCCCTTTACTCCACTAAAGCTGGCGTAGGCCTATAGCCACCTACTAGCTGGCACAGTACCGAAAAACGCACGAGGTGCGAATGGAAATTAAGTGGTGAAAATGTGGTGGGCACGAGTCTTCCTTACGAACGGCTAACCTCGGGGGCACACGAAGTAGAGAAAATATTCCAGATATTTACTACTACACTACTGAAAACTACCTGTGGTTGATGCAAAACGATGAAGTCCCCCGAGGCCTCGACACTGACGTCGCGCGACCGTTCCCGATGTCTGCAGTTTGAAGACCGCCGTTCCTTTCCTTTGTCTGGTGGCTTCAGTGCAGAGGGCAGGAATGAAATTTCCCTAGGTGAGGGGTATGAAATAGTCACATTAACTACAGTGATTTACAAAGCACTTGATACCTGTTTGATGTGGTTGACAATCAAGTCCAGCTGAAACATAAATGAATCACACAATAACCCTTCACCAAATTACACGAAACACTTGATTGCAAATTATTGAAAAATGTGTTGAATGCCATTGTTATTGCTGAGTGTCTGCTCACAGTGCCTAGGGCCTAATAACGTAATTAATTTATGCTGCAGCTTAGTTATTGTTTAACTAGTGTCTCCTTACTGATTTGGTAGTTGCCGCACAAAACTACACAAGTGAAGTTTCAGTGTTTCGCGGTTGGCTGCCCTGGGGATCACTCTACCATGTTCTGAGCTACACTACGTTGCATTGGTTGAGTGTCTGAGTGAACACTGATACTGGTTTGGTCTACGTTAGTTGTCGAGGCATGAAAACGACTGAACGCTGCCGACATGATTACCTCCACTGAAACTGTCACACTTCGTTCTGTCTCAGCATATATAATCTGTGCAGTTAGTTGATGGTGGGTATTTAAAATTTTGGTTTCAGAAGTGTATAGTTAACCTAGGATCAGCTATGTATGCTGAGGGGAGCAATGTTCCAAAATGCATCACTCTAAAGTCGAAAGTGCATTTCAAGGCTTGTTGTGACTAGCTGTTTATCTTCTACCACGAGACAATTGCTTCAGCACTTTCGCTTGACTATGTTGGATCCACGAATGTTTCCAGCAAGATTCCAAAATTTATGGTTGTGAACCCACAACTATTAGAATTTATTGGTTTGTGGACATACATCACAGCTCATATTTTGATGTGTATGTCCACAAGCCCATAAATTCTAATTGTAAACTACCACCACAAGAAACATTAAAAAACATAACCCACAACAATGTTTGCTGTAACAATTAAATTCGAACATGTAGAGAGCACTCGAGTGCAAATGTGTATATGCTGAAGAACAAAGTTCTCTCCATGAGCACCAGGCCAATGTCCTATATCAAACTTTTTTTGTTGAAAAAAAAAATATCTACCCCCACCCCTGATAAATTACACAATTCCCTATCTTCGGCTGCAATATGTCTGTGTTCAATTTGGTCATGTAACAAAAGAGCAGCGTACAGTCTAGTTCTTTTATAATGTATTTGGTACGGACCCTCAAGATAGTTCAGACAACAAAACATGTATGTTGTCTATATCTTGACAAAATTACAGTACATTCAACATTTTTTTCCTCTGTGTGATACAATAGTCCCACTTCTTTTTACATGTGTACTCCATTTGACACAACTGGCTCAACTGTACCTTGATCATCGACTTGCTACCATTTCGTATTGTAAGGTGCAGCATTACTACATAATCTCACTCCTTACAAGTGGTAATACAAGTTCTTACAACAATTTTCAGAACTGTCCTGTCATTTTCTTCTAAAACAGTGGACTGAACATGAATTACTAAAGAGTGTTTTCTGCCTTGTGTTTACTATAGCATTGAATCGCACAGTCCACATATGAAGGTTCTTTGACATCTGTTAGTTACTTGCTTTCAACTTACTTTGTAAAATTACTGTAATCTTTTGGCAGGAAACTGTGAAAAAACTTAGTTTTGCTGGCCAAAATAAAAGCAAACTATTGGTATCAACTTTCATCTCTGCAGCTTGTGAAGATTACAAGATTTTACGAATGAGTCCTTAGATGCACTTTCGACAGAAATGCATGAAAATGTCGGACAATCTATGTACCAACCAATGAATTTGTGTCAGAGATGTGTGGTTACATGTTTTATGTTGATTCAAGAATTGATTCTTTTGGAATGTGTTATGTGTGCTGATATGTTTTGTTTGTGAAATTAACCTAATTTATTTAATCAGCTTTACGTTATAATGTATGATTTCTTCTTGTGTCTTTAAAAACACCAATGAATTGCAAGAGAACGGTAACATAATTTTTCTATAGTCAAATGTCGAAAATTAGCGACTACCTGTTTGATGTACAGTTGTTACATGTCACACAGAATAAATGTTAACTACTTTGACAGTATAAATATTTGACTGGTAGTACTAATTATAAAAGTACCTTTATTACAAAGTTGAATTAATTTTTAAATGCAAAATACACTTGCATCAGAAATTACATCACAACGTGTTTTATTTCTAACAAATTCTGGAAGGTAATTTGCTGGTGTGTTAGGCTTTCTGAATGTTGAAATTAACTAAAACTGCGATCTTTACTGAAAATTCACCAAAAATCAATATAGTCAACTGGGGTCAATAGGGACGCTGGGGCGAACAGGAAAAAATTTTCAAACAGATTCCTATTTCAATACAATTACTCTTAGTAAAATTACTAACTGCCTGCCATAAGGTAAAACTCTGTTTTTAAAACTGCGTACTGGAACTTTTGATTTGAAATTTTGTCCCTATTCACCCCAATATCCCTATTGACTCCATTTGATGACTTTTAACCATGGATGAATAGATGGAGTAACACTGAAATCTAAATTATTGTGATCTGGAAAGTAATAAAATTTTAATTTTGTACTTGGAACCGAAAGCCTAAAACATTTGTTTGAATTAAAATGTTTCTTTTTTTCAAACTGTTAAACACATATATGATTTTCTTGATAATTATAAAAAGGGGTTGAACAAAACACAATAACTAAATATGGACAAACTGTACACTGCAATTTAATGTGTCCTTTGTTTAAATTTTTACAACAGAGAAACAATGCTTCATGCAATTGGATCTATAATGTCATAGTACGATAGTAAGTGAAATATCATTCATAAAACAATTCTTATATTAGAAGGGGTGAAGTAAGAGGGTTTTACGGTCCTTTAACAATGAGGCAGGTTTTTTGTATTTTGAGACCAAATTTAGGGGTTTTCTAATAGAAAATAACTCGACTGTATTTTTCGTCACAGTGAGAATATACTAGATTAGTCTACAACACTAACCCCGTAAGCTGCAGAAATGTATCAGTATGAACAAGCGATTTAGGCTGATGGCGCCTGTGTCACACCTCTCCGCCATCACGCGGTGGGTGTTGTCGCATATGGCCCCTCCCATCCAGAAATGGCAGTGAACATGTCCAACTGGCTCCTCCCACAGAACCCCGAGGAGAACCAGCTGTCGGGGGCGGAGTCACGGGTGTACGAAAGCCGCGTGGCCCCACCCAGTGGCTTCTTCGACCTGCAGCCGGCCGCGAGTGGTGATAACGACGCAGCGGCAGCGACCAATGACGATGCCGTGGCCGAGGGCTCCGAGGATGGTGACGATAGTCGCAGCAAGCGCCTCACCAGCTTCGGCGGCGGCAGCGGTGGTAGCGGCGGCGGCTCTGGCAACTTCATCTTCGACATTATTCGGGTAAGATGGCAGCCATGATTGACATCATTTGTATTCTTGTGTGCTTGAGTGCGATGTATGTGGGTTCGGCATGAGCCTCCAGTGTTCAACCCAATATGGAATAGTAGTATATTAAATTAGATAATAATTAGTCTATGTGTATATAGGAGGTAAAAATATAGAAAATATTATACTGATTTGTTAACACTAAATATTGCCATCAAAACATAATTTTACTTTTAAACCGGTGAGTACTAGTACATAGTTGAAACACAGGTAGGTATAACTAGAACATAAAAATTTACTATGATAAGCTTATTGTTAACGAATCTTTCTTTTTATGTGTTTGGCTATATGCAATGTGTGTTTGCTTTACCCAGTGAACAATTTACAAAAACTTCATAGTTTCATGTAATGTTGTGTGACGGGTGTCCAAATTCTGTTTTTTTTTTCACAAAGTTTATGAAGTTTTGCTTCCCGTAGCTTAAAGCCAAAGATCAGCAAAACTAGCCGAGTGCTGTCAGCAATTCAGGTAAGTACTACGTATGTCAATATTTAAAAATTATAGGTGGTTATGTACATCATATATAATTTCCTAACTTATAACTTGGAACACAAAATTTCCATTACCTGTAAATGCAATATTCTGAAAAATTCTTGCATGCATTTTAAAAATTATAAATTGTTTTGACTATAAATCCAATTTCGAATGTTTACGGTTTATTTTAAGGTGTAAATGGTGAAAGAAAACTTATGGGACATAATTTCTTCATTTTAAAAAATGCCATGCTATGCACGACATTAGAAAAAATTGTCAATTGCTCTCTCACTATTTTCTCAATTGACCAGGTCTAGGATTTCTGAGTTTTACTAGTGCTGTATTTATTATAAAAACTAAATATATGGGACCATTCCAATAATAACACTTTTGGGTGTTTACTTTTTCCTCTTTTATATACCTATCTAAAATATTTTTGCAATCTGGATTCTCTAAATATTTCGATGGTCATTTAGACAAATCTTGTTTGTAACATTTAAAGTTCATAAATAACCCACATTGCTTAGTTATATTATTAAGTTCATTCGACCGTCATAATGTATGGCTTGTATGACTTAAAATGTCTTCGATTTCATTAAAATTGTCGAAATTACTGAACTTCCGTACAATTTTATAACAACGTTGTGCATCACATAATGTAAAATGCAGGTAATTAAAAAATTACTTAATCTATTTTGAAAGAATGACAATGTTATGGCAAATAAAGACTTTACAGTGAGAAAATACAAAAAGTTCAGAATTTTCTCGTAGTTTTGATTCAGATAAATAAAATATCGGTGAATGGTTACTGTTTATCTTCAAGTAAAGGTAGGTTTCATTTACTGTAATAATAAAAATTGTTTGTTACTTCAGTGATTAAATTTAATGAGGTGTCCAAGTAGACGGACAGCATGAGGGGGGCATCGCACTAATTGCTTCAGCTACCAGCAGAAGAGTAGGCAGCGCTGTGGCACATAAAACTCAATCCTTGCTGGATGGAACCAATGACTGGCCACCTACACTATTATAGGGCTCGCCTCAAATTCATTTTACCTTCATGTAGAGCTGTTGTCAATGGACTCGTTAAAGATCCCAAAAGGTGACAAGGACAGATTGAGTTTGGCTTACAATTTTATTTATCTGTCTCCAGCAATTTTGTAGCAGAGTGACACACAGACCTGCTCTATTGGTTGACCTAAGAAGTCCACTGTAGTGTAGAGTGATCATGGTTGCCAAGCAACAGGAGTACTAATACCAATCTACCTGTCTGGAATGTTCTTCAGGGTCATATACGGACTTAAGAGTGAGAGTACGTCAACATCTTGAATTTTTATATTTTGTGCTATCTGCAGGTAGAACACTTTTATAACTTCCTTAATTGCAATTTTATCTGTAACAACAGTAATTACAAACAAAAATGTTTATGATGTCAAAAATTCTACTATATGTATTCTGTTTTGTAGTAAGGTTAAAGCTCCATAAATTTGCCCGGAAAAACAAGTTATAACACTAAATACAAAAATTCAAGATGGCGATGTACTTTCACGCTTAAGAAGCAAAATATGTGGGCCATCAACTGTCATCACATTGTATTCTTGCCTTAGTGTAAATGGAATGTACTGCAGTAAGTTAGTTAACATTCTCCTGAAAATGTACACATATATTTGCCTTTTGAAATGATATAAATTAAAAGCAAAATCATACCAACCATACATCAGAACCTGTGACAACCCATGAATTCACAGTCGTTGGTAATTTATGTTACCGCACCTCCATTGACCAGGGATATAATTTTTCTCATCTGGTAGTTGTGACTTTTAGATAGCTTTTACTTAGCAAATGTTGATGGATCAAGAAAATTTAGTTTTCAGTGGAAAAGCCGAAATATCGATGTGCTTGTTCAGGAACCACGATCGAATGTCACCAACGCTGTTCAGTCGTGGAAATCACATTTGTACATGTGCTGACAGTGGATGGGTTAAGGTCACCTTTCTGGTAGTTCACCACTCATGAAATCTAATGTTTCCTTTCTGATATGCATAAAATTATGCGGATTCCTCGAAAGTTTTGGGCAAAGGATAATTCGAATTTAACGTTGTAGGCCGTGTGCGAACATTCCACGACAAACTACAGCCAAATGCCCTTCGACAACTACTACGTTTCCACGTGGGATTGAAATCGAATCGAGGAATGAATCAGTATTGAGTCGATACCCGTTTGCATACAAAATGTCAATTCGAACTGAAATCGATTTGGCTCTGCTAGTTGAAAAGTGTGGTGGTAAATGTTTCGCTGCAGCAAGTGAGTTGGTAGTCTTGTCATAAATTAACAGTAAACACGCAGTGCTTTTGTTTATGTTGGAGAAAATATCAGACAAATAATCTACACGCTACAATGGACAAGAAAAAATTACTGATAGTCGTAGTAATTTGGCAATTAATGTTCGCTAATTTAATGCAAAAATAGGAGCAAGAACGAATGGAACGCGTAAGAGAAACAGCATTTTTCGTCCATTTACCATCAACAGACGACGAATTTCTATTTCCTTGAATATTTCAATAAGCGTGAACACTTCTTCCGTTGTCCAAATATTTCTATTTACCGGTACATGCGACATTATTAGGACTATTGTTTGTAAACAGATGCTAACAGTGTGTGTGAAATTCAACCCGATACACTTTCAATACGATCTGTGTTTACATGTCATTTCAAATCGAACTCAATCCGATTCGATCCCAATTTTAGCTGGAACGACCTTGTGACTCAAATCGACTTGGATACCGTTTACATGACCATTCTCAATCCTGAAAGTGGTTTCAGACCGATTTGAATCCAACAAGGAAACGTGGTAAACATCTGACAGCAGTGAAAATGACCCATTCATATAATGTGCATATAATCTGAAATTTGTTGATGTTGTCACTGTCAAGTGTAACTCCCCATTATCTAATGACCTTACGTCACTTATGAGCAGTGCAGCCTTGTGATGGTTGTTGATGAGCGAACAGCACTCCCTATATTGGCAACGATTGTACCTGTCATTAGTTTGTCTCTGGGTAACATGTTTAGGAACAGGTGACTGTGTTGTGCATGTGCTATATATGTACACATGGCCGTCAGGAGAGTCTATCGGGGCGATAAGTTTTGTGTGATGCAGTTCTACCAACTCTTCTGTCATCTACCAAGCCAATGGCGTGAGCCTCCCTCGTGTTGCTTGACAGTAAATATTCTTTATTAATTTTACCCTGCCATATCTTCGAGTTGAAACATTGGTTTTTGGGGTTATCTGCGTGCGATAAGGAAGCTGGAGTGAAGTCTGTCTAGCTTGCATAACGACGTCTGCTGGATGGATGAGGCAGGTACTGAGGACATCAGAGTGTGTGTGGTACGAGATGAGGTGTGAACGAGGATCTTGTCGCTGGGCGCAGAACACGGCAGACCGGGCAGCCAGGGCGGCAGGCACAGTGTACCGGCTCGTGGCAGGCACAGAGTCCCTCGGCCTGGGCCTCGGCCTCGGGGTCACTAAGACCTCTGCCAGCCGCACGCGAGCCAATATGACGACCACGACAACCACCATCCAGACCAACAACAGCACCACTTCCCGGGCGGTACGACTGCAGAGCAACGCTCTTTGACTGCTCTCTCGCTGTACCCTCGCCTGCCTGCCTGTCTGCACACTACCTACTTTCTCGCACACTTGCACACATCACTCATATACTTCATGTACTCTTATAGGGAGGTCACTTGTTCAAGTTCTGACTCCGCCTCGAGATGACAGCATTCAGAACATGACAATTCTTGGAGCATTATGATTAAAACTACACTAGAACTTAGCTCGTCATTTTTTCGTGACTGACTCCTGTTATCATTAAGGGTATAAACTATAATTTTGGAGATTTTATACACTGATCGTGTGCTGTGAATAAATTGCGCCATACTGATGTTATAAAATTCAACGAAGAAGTCGTACTTCAATCCGTCAATTAATTTTGGGAAGCTCTCAATCAGAATTCAGGATACATTTGTACGAATACACACAGGCCAAGTATTATCAAATATTTCAATGATAAAATATATTCTTATAAAAATACAACTAAAAATACTTTAAACGCTAAAGACTTTTACATCATGTATGTGAACTAGAAAAACAAAATCACTTGAATATATACATGGCTTATTGTTTTCGATAGGGTTAAGTAAATAAATACTTTTCTCAGTATTATTCTTTGACAAAATCGATGAAACTTTCTTTTATGTCAAGAGGTTTTCACTCTTTGGGCGTATAGTCAGTACAAATATACTTTGTACCTTCAATTGGCCATTTAAATACAGAAACGCTGCCCTCATTCTTGGAATACTGTGCAACGCACTACTGTCTGTCTCTGGCAATGGAGTGACTCACAGCATATCATCGTATAAGGATTCATTGTCATGATCTTAGTAAGTGTGAGGAATGCTGCAGCATCGTGCCTGTGACATATGAACATGATGTTGAACTAAATTATGTTGCCAAGATGCATGCTTTTAAGCGATAAAATTAATGCTCTGTTTGATGGAGTATAGAAATTACTGACAACTGATCTCCCTGTCTTTAACAGAAGACCTTCGTGGGTGATTTTTTAGTCATTCTAATGGTGAGAATTGAGTAAGGGAGACCATTTAACTCAGTCTGCTACCGCAAATAGGGTAACCGACCTATCGAGTTACATCTCAACTAATGCACATTAATGTTGATCAGCCAGAAGGTTTTCTGTTTTCGACGAAAATAATTACTCTATTATTTTCATTCCTTCTCTATCTCTGTCTTTGCACTGCCCATGGTTTGCAGTAAATACGAGACATTTCACCTTGGCATGTGGTCTGAGGTCTGTCCAATCATGTATTCGGCTATAACAAGCTTTCTAACTCGCACTATTCACTGCGCACAGCTTTACACCATCTATAAGATGAACATGCAAAATTACTTCCATTTTCTCACTACATTTCACTGTCTTGTCTTAAGTGACACGAGCTGAGATCAAATTAAAAGAATAAAGTATAAGTACCACAAATGAAAAAATATATATCCTAACTTATTTGGTAGTACCTTCAATATGTAATGAAACCTAACAGGATTATATGGTTTCGATAGAAAAGATAAATCAAGTTCAGAGGTGTCTGTGTCTCTTCAGCACAATAGCAAAACTTGGACTTACTGCCTGTCTTCACAAATTAGATATCAGACTTTTTGTGTGGATTAATTTTGGAATATTTCAGATAGTTATGATTACATAGTTTGAAACTATTATCATTATTTACAAAATTCTATGTAAAATTCTGGCATATAAGATTACAGCTCTTGTCACGTTTCCTATTTAATGTACTTGTTAAAATTACCAGTCATATTCTTTCCTTGTTACTGTAATGTTATTCTTCTCTGTTATTTCAGGTACATAACTACTCACTCTAAAATCCAAACACTAACTACTTTAATAAACATAATTTCCTTGTATAACATGTAACGTTTAATTTCTTTCCAACTACTAATTTCACAGTATAACATTTTGTGTGTAACGCCGTGTAAATGGACTGACATGGTAGCGACTGCACGTCTTTATGCGTTATGTAATACTATGATACATTACACTGTTAATGTTTTACTATGATTATTTCATTTTAAGAGGTGCTCATTAATTATATAGTTTCTCCGAAATACTAAAACTTTAATAAATGACACCTCTCGTAGACAGCTCCTAGTAAAATTTTAGTATTTTTCATTTTTTTAATTAATGCATGGAATGTTAAGAGGTGATTTACAGTCTCCTTTCTGTTTACTGGTCTCTGGAAATTTCCTCTACTCTAGTAGAATCTTTGCACTCTAATTTCTTTTTTCAGTGATAATTATTTCTTCTACTTTTAGCACGACCCTTTCATTGAAACGTGAACACATACCCGTCCAGGACTCCGGGAGCCTCACGCGACTGACTTGGCAGCTGACTGACTTGGAAGACGCAAGACACACACTCACAGACGATAAGAACCTTTAAAAGACGTTAAACAATCTGACAATTGAGACGATGTGTCGCCAAAGATACACCGCCTTGAGAACACGTGGTCTGCAGTGTTAGTCAATGAGAACGTAGTTGTTGTTAATATTCCACTTATTCTCAGTATTATTTTTTACTAAACTCTATTGTTAAGTGGAAGACTAAACAAAGTTAAATTTATGTTATCGTTGTTTAAACAAATAGTTAAAACTGTTTAAGAAATTATATGGAGATAAAATAAACATAGTACCAATTATAGTAATATTTTACTTGTTTCAAACCAAGAAAGTGCCAGCACTTTTGGGCTGTTTTAAAGGCGAGTCTGATCATTCCGTCCAGAATAAGTATGATATTTGAAAAAGTAGGTAGTTCTGAGGTCATAAGATTAAATGGGTTTACGAACATCCACCATTGCTTATGATTTGTTGCTGAAACCTGTAAAAACATCAAACACGCAACCTACGAAGACAACAAGATAGTTGATCAATGTGGGTTGCATGTTTAATGTTCTTTACAGGTTTTATCAACAAATCATAAGTAATGGCGGATGTTTATAAACCCATACATTCTTATTATCAAGTACCATTGCAACAAGCATTCGAACATCTCAGCCCTATATCTAATAAAATGTTGTCTGTGTGAACAATTTCATTATTTAAAAAAAATACAAAAATAATACAAATTAAATGAGATTTCATGTGGTATAAATATATTATAATTCTTAATAAATCAACATAATATTATTATCTAAATTTATCATGTAAATCGGACTTCTAAAATGATTTAAATAAAGGCCGTAAGTATACAATGGTAAGTACATTTTACAGTCATATTGCTATTAATGTCATATTTTTTCACTGTAGTGTAGTTAAGCAAAAATGCACACACTAACCGTGCACTCATTTGCATGTGTTTGTGGTATATTGTAAAAATTAGTCGTATATATTATATGTTGTACATAAGTTAGTCATCTGACAGTCCTTTACAATAGTTAGCTATTCATTTATATTTATTTTTGAACAGGAGTTTCTCTTTTCTTGTAAGAAGAAAATTTTTAGGCAGTAGATTATTTTTAGTTTTGCGATGTGTGTCTGTGCCTGTATACACCGTCAAATGGTAACTTATTTAGTGAGACTTTCTTCATACGCCCATATAGTATCTTTGTCAACACCACTCCATATCGCACATTACAAAAAAAAAAATTTCTGAAACTCAAAATTTCTTACAAAACTTCCTATTTGTGTGTGACGTTATCGTATAAAGTTTATATCACTACACACACATATATAAATATATATATATAATGTTAAATAATTACATTTCCTACTTACAAATGTGACACTTCTAGCACATTTGGACATCCAGGAAAGGTAAGAAAGTCATCTCAACAAAATTGTGAGTGTTACATAATTCACAGCAACAATAATTTTATAGCGTCAATGACGACATTGGGGTGATTTATTTTACTTATAACAAGTTTCACATTCAATTTTGAATCGCTGCAAACTCTGCCAAAAAAAAACTTCAAATTGCCCACCAAAATTTCGAGCATGTCTGGTGGACTAAGGAGATGCGCTTGTGAATGAATATGTACTTACGAGAATCAGAAATATCTGTAATAAAGCTATTTAAAAATGTATTTAAGTACCTTTTTGTGATGTAGTGGTGTGGTTGTTACATTAGAATGATTACAATGTAACTCCTCGTTGGACAGGTTTTATGTATAAGGCAAATAAATGAGTTGATAGATTACAGTTACAGAATACTTTCCAGAAATATAGACTAATTTTTTTACTTACCGAATTTTAGACCATAGTTAGTGTCAGATAATGTGCTGTATGATGGTGAAAAATACACCTAGTGTCACATAAGAGGCAGGAAAGAAAGAACCTAACAACGGATAACTGCCATGTGCACATCGCCCATCTCGTTCTAAACCTGAATTGAGGGCAACCTAAATATCCCATCCGACTAAGACAACTCAATACCCTATTGTTTGTTATGTACCGGCCAGCCATCACGTCTCGAAGTATGTCCTGGTTTGCAACTGGTAAGGCTGTGTGTCTGGATCCAAAAAATGATACATTCTCTCCTTGTGAAAAATAACTGCTGTGTAACAGAAAATGGACAGATCTTTTCCTGCTTTCCAAATTCACATAAGCTGAAAGTTGCGACCTCTAAGATAATATGAGAGTCAAATTTGCAGGTTATCACTGATGATAAGGTATTGCGTCTAATGTTTATAGAAGCGGCAGTTGATCACTAAAAAAACTTTTTCTGGGTAGTAGAACAATAAACATGTTCACTAACTATAGGAAAGTTGAGGTGATGGAAGTGTTTTGATCTGTAGTCAGTATCAGTGCGGAAAAAAAAAACATTCCCAAAAAGCGTGGGAAGCTTTTTCACGTATACACAGGTTGGGACACGATACTTCCAATTGTTGGTAGATCAATTTTTTCAAGCACTGTTATTTGGCTTATATGAGTCTGGTAATATCAGTATACATTTGACTGACTGTTTCAAAATGTGTAGGAAAGCTACCATTGATGTATGGGAAACAATTTTACCATACATCATTTCTTAACACTCATATACTTCAATGTGGAAATCTGGCAAATAACTTTTAACGGTGTATATCGCCAAAGGCGGTAAAATGTGACTGACAAGAAAATTGTAGTTAGCGTACTTCTATAGTCCGTTCTCGATTATTAAGTTCTCCTAAACCAAAGTCGCAGAGGCTAAGGAAATGAGCGTTAACAGACAGAGGAGAACGATATCGTCTGTGTGGTTCCTATTTTCTGTCTCTATTTGTCAGGTTTTCCCATTTGTTGAAGGTTTGCAAGGCCATCCTTACCTTGTAGAGGAGTAGCTGCGTCCTTCATTGCGTAGAGTCATCCTGGCATATACTGTACGTGAATTAATTTATTTAGTACAGTCTGTATGTTCATGTTTATTAACAGGTGCTTGTGTAGTCACTTCAGCTGAAGTGGGTATACAATATCTGGTGTACCTTTATACCGTCAATGAACATAAATATATCTGGATAACCTGTTCGTATGCATGAGATCTTTGCCAGTGAGCAAATGATGTATAGCTAGAAAAGGAAAAAGGTAGGTGTCATGTACGATTTTTAAAACATTACTAGAAACATTTGGCATTGTTTTATATATGGCAGCATTTCACAAAATCTATCTGTATTACGTTTCATGGAATAAAACATTACAAAATCGCTGCCAGGTATAGGCTGGCCTCTTAGTCCTTTGCAAAGAGAAAAATACACATTGACAAAGTTGGTTTTTCTATAAATAAATATAAAACTTGTACACATTTATTATTCTGTTGAAACTTTATGGCTCTACTTATGGAATTGTAATGTTCTTAGTTCTTTTGTAGTTGTACGTGATTATTTCTGTAGTTTTAATTACGAAAACATGTTTTGTGAACGTGTAATGATCGACCACACCACTACATCATGTTAGTTTGAAATGCATGGTCGTCATAGGGCTTGTCTATGCGGTGATACAGAGTTAGGAAGGCCACCAGCTGGCTAATTACGGTTATTCTCGGAGCAGCACGAGAATCTTGAAATGTCAGGGTCGGGGTTGACCGCCTGGGCTGTATCCTGTGTGCCACTGTCTGGTGAGTTCTGTCGAGATTTGTTATTGGAACCTATCATGGGCTGGTCCATGCCGCAACACCTATTCGTAGTAGTTATAACTGGGCCGTCATTCACCCAGTATCGTGCAGGATATTGGTGGCATGTGCGCTCCCGGTAAAGAGAGTGGACTGGGCCACTATCTCCGAAACGGAGCGAGCACCAGTGACGTAAAATGGGTCACTACCTCCGAGAAGGGGCGAGTATCAGGAAGGAAGAGTGGCCTGTTACCTCCGAGAAGGAGAGAGCACCGGAGAGAAAGAGTGAGCTGCTACCTCCACAAAGCAGCGAGCACTATAAATTGGAAACCAGAGCATTCAAGAAATTAAACTCAAGTAAATGGTTCTAGCCATTCATTCCCTACCAGGAAAGATGCGGTAGATTACCTTGATTTTGTCGGCAAACCTCTCGTATTACATCGTAGAATCTATACTATTCATATGAGTGCAGTCCCTTGAAACAATGATACAGCTTACAATTGATCATTACAAGCAGTAATAAAGTTTTCAATTAATTAATTATATACAGGAAATATGATTATATATTTTACATATACATGTTACCAAAATAATAAATGAGAGAAATATTTATTTTTATTTATACAGTACGCCACCTATCGCCGGTAGTTCAGAATCACTCACTCTGTGCTGGGCAGTGTGCTATAGATGAATGTATGTGGGTAGTTCTTTACACGTTGTGTTGGTTGTACTGAACTGGAGTAAAGAACACAAGTTGATATTCCGAAACTCAGTGAGGTCACCATTTGGAAGTTTAAAACAAAGACTGCACTGTAAGATTAAATATAGTATAAGTAATGGTTTACACTATTCACTATTTGGAAACTATAAACAGTAATATATACACACTGATTTTAACACATGTAACTATTTACACATGTCCTAAATGGTGCCTGTGGCCTCGGCAGGTTTGTGAATGACCACAGAAGATGTGAGGAAGGCTGGGCGATGTATCGTGTGACACAGGCTGATAGCATGCGATGGCAATTAGGGCTTAGAGGGAAACACAGGACGGCATCAAATCTACAATCACCGCTGTCGTCATGGTTTTACACCTTATTGGGAAATCATGGTATTTACGTATTTATCACGTGATAATAGATTAGTACAAGAATTTCAGCAGAGAAACAACCTATTAAAAAAGCGAGAGTGAAGGACTATGTGCCAATTGATGCTTTACTTTCTTTGCATATTTCAGTTTGTTGTCTACTATCTTCTTATATTAAGAGAAAAATAAACTGTGCACCTTGAGCTAGTATAACGCTGAGAACATTTGTTTTATCATATTCAACGTATCTCCTTGCTTGCTATGAGTATCTGTCAATATCCTATTCGTGATGGTAAGGAGAACAAACAGGAGACAATTAATGGATCAAAAATGCTTGTTCCTTATCAAATAACAGCAATATGAGTTACCAATTAGCCTCCTAGCCCTGTCAGAATGAGAGTAAATGAGTAAATGAGAGAAAAGTTTATTGTAATTGTACTCAAATATATATGCGTTATCTAAGATATTTCTATATGTGTGCTAGAATCAGAGTTTTTATTACTTTCTGATACACATATCAATGCCAATAGTTTATACTAATCAAAACTAAAATGGCATAATGTCAATACATTCCTGAAGCTTTATACACGTCTTCATAACTGTATCAGCTGATCGCTGAAAAAATGTACGCGGCATATGTAAAAATTCTCGGTCCGCGTGTCCCATGTGTTCAAATTCCGATGTTCATCAGCCGACTTTAAATTGTCTGCAGAATTGACCGACATTCAGCAGATTTAAAAACAACCATTGGCGAATTTCTTGCGCGGTAGTGAATGTTGCCACCTAGCTGTCACACCGCAGAGCTCAGTCGGTACTGGTGCAGGGCTAGAGGAGGGAACTGTCTGACAGCAGGGTATGTCTGGCTGGCATCTGGTGATGGGCAGCAGCAACACCAGTTGTCACACCACAGAGCTCAGTCGGTACTGGTGCAGGGCTAGAGGAGGGAAATGTCTGACAGCAGGGTATGTCTGGCTGGCATCTGGTGATGGGCAGCAGCAACACCAGTTGCACACCGCAGAGCTCAGTCGGTACTGTTGCAGGGCTAAAGGAGAGAAATGTCTGACAGCAGGGTATGTCTGCCTGGCATCTCGTGATGGGCAATAGCAACACCAGTTGTCACACCACAGAGCTCAGACAGTACTAGTACAGGGCTAGAGGAGTGAAGTGCCTGTCAGCAGGGTATGTCTGGCTGGCGTCTGGTGATGGGCAACAGCAACACCAGTTGTCACACCACAGAGCTCAGTCGGTTCTGGTACACGGCTAGTGGAGTGAAGTGTCTGACCGCTGTGTGTGTGTGGCCGGCAGCTGGTGACGGGCAGCAGTAACACCGAGACGACAGACGAAGGTTCGGCGCAGACTTCAGCAGGTGCCGAGGCATCGGTGGAGAAGGACGATGGCTACCAGGCGGGTATCCCTGGACCAATCACAAGGCTCTTCATCATCGCCAACAGGGGCATCGCCAACCTCGTGCAGGACCTCATCTTGGTAACTAGCGCACCTGGGTTTATCTTTTGCTGTAGATAATTAAATGCTAATAACACTATTTTAAACATACGTGTTCTTTGAAGGTCAATATGGAAAAAATACAAAACAAAATATCTCGATGATATTAGTAGCCATATTAATAAACCAATATTTACCCAGAACCTTGCAGCTTTTAAAAGTAATATGTTGCGCCGCAATTATTTGTTGGGGATTTTGATGGTAGATATTGTTCTCAAATAGTGTTATCCGAGAAAACTAAGCTTATAAAGTTTGTAAAACCTCTTCTCTTAGTTTGCCGTTAATTTTATTTGATGTTTGAATTTTTTGTCTATTAATACTTATGCTCTCTCTCTGTAACTATCCACTGGGAAAATTTACTTGATCCTCCAGAAAAGTTACCAGTTAAAATTAACAATGTTAGTGAAGGTGTAAATATTTTATAATACTTAGATAGTAACGTCTGTGTCATGCCAGGAAGAAAATTGAGATAAATTCATTTGTATCAAACTTAAATAGTAAAATATAGAATCCTAAAATGACGGGTCGTAATCTCTCTTTCAAATCAGCGAATAATACGAGGTAAGATATAGCCTTTAGTGTTGGAGATGTGGGTGCTATTTATGATAGCTTGCACTGCGTGAGACAGTTATGTGAAGTCACTGGGTAAGCCCAGACACGGCAAAATTCAGCTTGAGGCATTCAAATAATAACTTTTCAAGCACCTTGTAAGTTACGAAAAGGCTGCATTGCTTCAAGCTTCCAGGCACTGGAGATCTAGAAACTCTGGTCGTGTGAGTGAGAAAAGTTGATGGCTTAAACAGTGGGGCTAAATTAAAATTGATCAAGTTCGGAATTATTTCTTGGAGATACATTATACAATTTTTTTCGTAAAAAAGGTATCAAATCAACTAATGTAAACTAATGAGAATAAGAAAATTTACAGTATTAAACTGAACATCTTATTACAAATTTATAACTTTTCAAGTCAACAATCTTAAATACTGGTAGCATTATCAGTCGTTTAGAGATCTGCCATAAATTGCCACCAAAAGATCGACTTCGTGACATTATCGTTCTCCGTTGTATTTGGCTAACTTGATACATTTTATGTGAGTTGTGAATGATTCCTTAAATTGGCTAATAAAATAAATTGAACTGTTGGTGTGGACATACACTATTGCGAGTGAATGTTGCCATGTTGCAGAAAAACCACACTGTAAAAAAATACAAGAAAAGTCTGCATTAGTTGTTATCAACAATAATATAACATACAGACAATTTGGGAAATAAATATATTCGTATTACAAAAGACGGCGTGGGGAAAGAAAATAGAACAATAACTACACAAAGTAATTCGGGAACATAGTATAGTCATTGTTAATATTTTCTTAATTTTAGTCGTTTCTCTTGGTACAGCGACAATATTCCGTTCAGGAACTGTCTGTACGTTGTGTGTTTATTGACTGCAACTAACACTGGCTCATTTCTGTAACAATGCAACATTCGCTGCCAGTGGTGTACGTCCACAAAGTGGTATAGTTCAGTTACATTTTGAGTTGGCAGCTGTGGAAAATATTGCCAGGGACATGAGGCGTATTTTAGCGGTTGAATTGGTAGTGGATTCTGTGAACATAGCATTTTATCGCCCCTGTCTACAAGGGTGTTTGCAAACATGCTGAGAGTGTTTGCGTGTTTCTGGCAACCGAGGCAGGAGGACGGTTACAGGGTTCGTTCACAGGATGTTTAACTTTTACCATTGTTTCCTCTTTTATCTCGAATTAATCTGAAATCAAAACAAACTGTATTTATGCGCAATATGGACGAGACTTAAGTTATTTTGAAAGAAAATGACGGAATATCAATTTTTTATTTCACGCAGCTGCGTGATTAAATTTCTTTCTACAATTTGTTATGTTGTACATGTAGAAATAGTGACAGCAGTCTGATTTCCAACATACGTATTCGTGAAGAATTTTTTTCCTTCATACAGTCCGAAAACCATTAATTTCCGAGTTGCATGGCGATAAGTAAATTCATAACAATAACAATGACTACCCAAAACAGTAGATAGGAAATTAATTGTAAATGCAGTGGAAATGGTAATATCGTCCATTGACTCTAACCTCAATGGTCATGACATAGCGTTAGGTGGTTCAAGTCACAATCCCACAAATCAATAAAAGTGCATTTGGAAATGGGGTTGCATGCCATACACATCCTACGGTCCAGGACTCAATTGTTAATTGTACAAGTGACTTAATGAAGGTTGCAGGAATTGCTCAAAGTGTCTTCCCCTGCTTCAATACATAGTACAGTTAGGCGTTGCCCAGGTAGAAAATCCATGTGGTGCGTCGTATTTTGTCGAACCCATGTTGGATACGCTCTTGAAGGACGTCAGTGTTCGTTACGGCAGTTGCATACACCAGGAACTTAACATATTCCCAGACGAAGTAATCGATTGTATTTATATCAGGTGATCGAGCAAAGAATCCCCATCAATAAATTCATGTTGGTGGAAATCTATGATTCAAATTCTACCGTACTACGAGTATGAAGTAGGCGGTAGCACCATCGTACATGAACAACATTCCTTGGTGATGTCCAGAGGTATAGCTTCGAACTGAAGGTATGATTGCTTAGATAGGCGTTGAGGGAGGAAATAGGGTCACATAAGATTTTCGTAAGTGATTCCACTTCCTACATTTAGACAGAATTACTTTTGATGGTTGTCCTGATGTATATCATGGGGATTTATCATAACTTCAGGAATGATTGTTACGTTATCTAGTGATACCATATCACTAAGAACCTAACTCATCAGTAAATAAGATACATGCTAAAACTGAATGAACACAGTACATTGCTGTAACATTCGGTTGTACTCACAACTCCACGTCATTGCTCACAATACAGACGTCGACAATAAACACAAAACAGTCGACGAACTATAAACACCGGTCGTAACCATTGAGGTGTACATCTAATTGATGCTATTTCAAGCGCCAGGCAATTACAGTTCATTTACTATCTACTGTTTCGTAAACATACGTGTTGCTGTTGGGCCTACCAATCGCCGTGTAACTCAGAAATAAGTGGTTTTCGAACCTGAGATCACATAAACGTTTTCGTTATCCTCAATATTTTTGACACCAGTAAAGATATATCCTGTACATCTTTCACAGCGTCATAGAACATACGCTTCTAAGCCTCGTAATGTCAGTGCACTATCAGCAAACAATAAGTAAATGATGTGTTGTTGTTGCAGCGCTTGGCACAGACGAGCGAGAGGATAGTGAACTTCAAGGCTCGTCTCATCACGTCCATCATCTAGAGTCGATGTCTCATCCTACTACTTCTCGTCGACAGTCACTGCTAGCATCATCCTCGCGAGCCTCACCACACATTGTCGTCGTAGACCCTCGCCTGGCGACTAGGAGACTTGGCCTGCTAGCCCGACCATCAACCCTCACAACCAGCCGGCCATCTTCTGGCAAGACTGTATACTGTACTGGCCTCGCATCTTCGTCAGAAAACTAGTGCATTGTCTTGTGTGTGCGTGTGTAGCAATCAGCTTTACGCTACTCCGGCGTTGCCGCGAGAATAAACCTAACACTGTAGAGACCAATACCGGACAACTCTACGCTAACAACCAGGGAGCATGGTATAAGAGTCCTAACTCCAATGTTAAACTACAAGGACCTTATCTTTGCCGAAGATTCCCGAAGTAGGGTACAATTCTTCTTCTTACTCCTCCCAAATACCAACGTCATAACTAGAACAATGGAGAAACACTTTTCAGAATTTCCATGTTGATAACATTTTCATTATTCGGCGTAGGCCTACATGTAACTTTTCGATATTCTTAGTAAAACTGTTTTCCATTGTACGCGTCATTATTTTATCGTTTCTTCATTGTAACATTGTATGTTTCGTTGATAAGTTGTCAAACCGATGAGGGAAACTTCGGCAATCTTTGGCTAAGAATTCGTTTTCCTTATTCCAGTTACGAGGACCTGGTAATAACAAAGAGCAGCGTGTGATAACCCAGTGGGATGAGGTGGAACTATTTCTTTGCCGTAAATTTTCTCTTGTTTATCTGTTGACGTTCTAGGCCTCTACTGGTTTTGTTTCACTCATTTATTTTCGGTTGTGGCAACGAGAACTGGTTCTTCGTCGAGAAAAGAAAATTTTTCGCCAAATATTTACATTGGCAGCGTAAATCTTGATAAAAGGTATTTTGCTGCTATCTCTTGGCTTGGCGTGGAAACAACCAGTGTTCTCGCAGAACTTAACAAGTTGTCCGGTATTGGTTTCTCAAGTATTTGGTAAAAACTGTTATCGTAGGCTCTGTAATAAAATACCTTACCATACCAATATCAGCAAATATAGTTACTCGCTATGTTCAACTAACATCTCCAGCGGCGTGAAGAGATGACAAGCATTGCAATTCATATTTTCCTTATACAATGCATATAATTAACTATACACACTCTGATATTTTCCCCCGAAGATAGAGTTCGTTATAGATATATCTCATAGCTGTGAATCCAGTCGATTTTACCATGCCGTTACATGCACTACTGTTGCATTTCAGAATTTTCTCCTATGCTTCCAGATATTGGTGTAGAATAATATTAGTTATAATTCTATTAAAATAATAACAACGATTCTGTTTGAATGTTGGTACTATCTGGACGGTCCCTACAACAACTTGTTCTGTTCGAATAACAATCTCTTCTGTAGAAGCGGCAATTCACACTCGTCTTTATACGAAACCGGTTGTCACATGGTTTATATTGTTGAAGCTACAATACAGATATACCAACAACTTACGGGTTTATTGTTCCTATGTTGCCTACATCAATATTTTTTTCTCAGTGAACGCTCCTTTGAATGTCAGGCAGACACATTACACCTCAAGTCTGTTTAACCTAAGCCTGTCATGAAAATATTGTACTGAATTGTTTTTTTTTTCTCGGAAAAGAATGGTGTTTCCATTTTGATTTTATTATATTAGACCTGGATGACTCTGAGTTGGCGTAAAAAACTTAGTTGGCTGTTTCGTTTTCAAGATTGACTTGACAGTCGCCCTTGTTATTGGATCGCAACTTCTATGAAACGTTATAGAAAGCACAACATCTGTGAAACGTTATAGAAAGCTCTGGACTATGATGGAGCATTAGCAGCCTATATTGAGGCCAAGCTGACTTTGTTTATTCAGGTTGCAATATGACGGAGTGAATCAGCTGTTCCTGTAGATTTATTATTTTTTATTTACCAATGTGGTGGATGGGCTTCTGCCCCTTCCGTCTCAAGGCCTCATACCACTCGCCCTACGACATACGTTATTGCTCCACCTGTGTATTTCTGTAATCTCTGCTCTGGACCAGTAAGTGACACTCACAGTTTGTAATCCCAGTGTTGGTTCCATCATGAAAACCAGCAGCCACTGAGAACTTTACGCCCACTTCAATAACTGAGCACAGGAAACATATGTTTTGTTCTCAAAGTAGGTGGTATTAGGTTATTTTAAGGAAAATATAACATATGTCCCAAATACGTTATTTTAATTGAAAAAAAAATTATATATCAATTTTCTGATGGTCTGCTGAGAAGTTCAACCGGATAGCAGTTGTTATAATGTGCAAGGAATGTCCACTGTAGTTTCTACACACACTATTTTCTCTTCGGTAATAACACCACGGGGAGGGCTTAGATTGATGAATATCCATGATGATAGAGTGGAATAGCACTTTTTTCCCATGTCACGAACAAAGTAATCTGCCTCATTCGTTTTTAGCGAGTGTCCAGACCAGCCAGTGGTTGCAGTCTAGCCAATAACTGAACACGAGATTTGTTTCTCTTTATAGGCAATACACAGAGTTAAATGTCTGATACAGTCAACTGTATGTACGTATGTGCACGGCCAAACAAGCGTGTAATAGTCGAGTCAACAGAACATATGGTTGCCTGGCAAGTTTATTTGTCTTAACAAGATGGCTTCTCAGTCTAGTTAAATATACAGTATTTAAATATTAAGCCAGCGTTTAAGGTGACCGCCTTGTTGAAGGTATTGTGTACGTTCGTGGCCTGGAAGTGTGGAAGCGATAAGCACGACACAGCACGGGCATCACTAGACTCTAGGAGCAAGTCACTAACTGGATGCTGTCTTCTCGCAGACAACTAGTCTCTACGAGACATTCCATGGCGACCCCGTCATTTCATTGCGTAATACTAAAGTTAAATGTGTATTGTACACGCATTACATTTTAAAAGATTTTGCGGCAAGATGTTTATACCTAAAAAGGATCACAAAACATCAATGTTCGGCTGCGTAAAATTAAACATGAGACACACAACGATGACCTGAAACGGGTGTATACGTGTTTAACGTTACAATAATGACATTCCTAAGCAGACGTATCTTACGTAAGCTAAGCAGTTTTTAAATAATATTGTAACGGCTGTAGTTCTGCGCATAGCTCTATGACCTGGGCAGTCATCCACCTTGCAGCGCTTCGTATAGCGTCCAGTCAATAAATATTTAGCTGGAAAATTATATATTAATAATGAATTAAATATTACGTATTGTAGCCATATGCAAGCATATACATACATACATACAGATGTCTGGGCCAAGCATTACTCTGTGTACTGTGAGTCGACAGCGAGCGTACAAAAACTCAACACAACCTACCCTGTAAAATAACTTCCTAAATAGTAAAATAAATAATTGCATAACACACAGTAAGGAATCCTTACCGTACTTCAGTTTCTAAAAGTGCTAGTGTTGAGTATAGTTACTACACAAGTCTGGCAACGTCAGTACGATGTTGACTTACTTAGTGCTGCTATTCATCGGCATGGTAAGTTTACAAATCATACTTGACAGTGTAGTGTAGAGTCTCGTTGTGGTCGGAACTGACTGATTGCTGAGGCATATGTCTCCTCGCCATGCCACGTTGTCACATGTCCCCCGCCATGCCACATGTCCCCCGCCCCCTGGCCTCTGTGTATCTCCTGGCAGTTCCTGAGGAACGGGCAGGTCATGTGTAAGGCGTGATGTGATAACACATCTTACACACCGCCTCCACTGGAGTGACCTTGGGTGGCCAGGCTGGGCGACCGACTACACCCCCACCCAACTAAATTATCACAAAATTATACTCCGTATCGACGGAGGAACGCCTGTTGTCCAAGTGTGCTACTTAAACCTTACACTAATATCCTTGAATATACAGAATGTCTCACGAAGAATTAATGTTCCACTCAGGGTTTACTCCTTACGTTATTTTGATTAAAACGTTCATGTAAACGGAGTCCAATTAGAAATACATCCAGAGTAATTTAAAGCAGTTGAAACACAACGAACTGAACACAAACCCTTAGAGATACTGATACAAGACGTCTAGCAAAATGCGGACGTTTTTAATTATTTTTCTGCGTCAGAACGGATTTTTTTGTAACGTTCGAAATATCCTGCTTTTTAAAAGGGCGAGGTATTACATGACATTTGGTACCTCTTACGTGAGTTCATATGTTTCTGGTTCGTACAAATAAACAAAAATATTAGAGTACTAGCACTTATTTCAAATGTCAATAAAAACGTTTTCTTTTTAATTTATTGAATTTTTTAAGATCGTTCTCATAAAATTCTCGCGATATTGTTATGATGTTCTGAATAACACTGAAAACGTGTATTAAGAAAAAAAATATTGGGTCTTCCAGTATAATATTTACATGTGGACAAATTACTGGACCTTCTTTAGAGTGAACTATCCCTCTTTTGAGAAAAGAATGTCCATTTTTATCGTCAACTTCTGGTAACCGTACTTGAGGAAATAATTACCGTGATATATTATCAAACTATATTATTTACAATCGAGCATGAAATTACAGACGAATCACGTGCGTGTTGGGAATACACCTACATGCATAAGACATTCTTTCCTGCAAATGACACTTGGAATAGTCCAGTGTACGGCGGAAACTCCTCGTGACCCATCATGTGTATATTTAAAGGTTGTGTTGTAATGAATCTGTAATCATGAAACGTTAGGGGTCTCGTACATCTAAGTTACGAACTCTTTATGTTAGCGTCAGGTCTAACCTTTAAGCACAAGCAACGAAATGGCTGATTGAGGTTGAAGTTTTTTGTGTTCGAAAATGTATTACTTATTCAAATGGTTTGGTCTAACCAAGAGTTAAGACAGAGAGAAAAAACAACAGAATATTATTATTGTTAAAGTCCTACAAAAGTTTAAAAACCTTCCAGGTAATAAATTTATTAGTACTCAAGAACGAAAGAATATGACTCAAAAATTATAATACAGCAGTGTAACTAATTTGGGTTTTGTGTGATGTTCGTCAGCGTGCCTTAAATAATGTAAGCATATAACTGTATGGACTCCTTTCTGTAACAAATTTGTATGCTGTTGAAACGAATGATTTTTATTATTTACACCGTACCTCATTCGGTGCAGTTGTCACATCTCGAAACAAGTGAAGAACTTATGTTTGTCTCGATATTTTCAGAATGTAAATGCGAACACTAACGAAAGCAACGTCGGTAGGATAAAAACTGCGTATTTGAAATGTAGGAGAAGTTCTTTGTTGGAGGCTGGTTTCGTTTAAATAACAGATCGAAACATAAAATACGTTTTTAATGCAATAGTAGTATTGGAAACTTGGACAGAATGACTCAAGGTATCGACGACCCTGAGAAGGAATTATTATCTCAATATAACCGCATTGTTAGCACAGTTTTATAGACAAGGCGATATTGTACTTGGTGCTTGCCAACATTTTAGCAACTATGTTTTTAGAATATATAACACGGGGGTGTGTGCGCATTGTTTTGTTCTAGCAAGAAACATTAACACTCTCCTGTTTAGCATTGCTGAACAAAGTACATTAACATCCTCACACCTCCTTAAGCATTCTGAGTGAATGTCGTATTTAGATAGCATTTTATAAGAATAAACGATTTACCTGTAAAAATTAAAGTTATATTAATAAACGATTTGTATGTAAAAAATTTCGTTTCCTGTTGTGATTGTTCTACTTGTCTATAGATGTATGTACATAATTTCAAGTGTGATAGATGGAAAAAACGAGGGATTACTGTATTAAAAAGACTGTCGCAAAGCTATGTTTCAGAACGAAGTCATTTGATACTCATTTTCATTCGAACAACGATCATTTCATTAGCTACTGTTTTGTAATATTTATAAAAAAATGAATATTAAATTACATTTTCATCCTTTCTTTCAGTCCTTTATTTCCTAAAAGTTTAATTAAACCTTCTCTTTTCTATTTATTTGTAAGATTATGTTCTTATTTTACAACTATCGTTGTAAATACAAATGTAGCCTGTACTTAGAAAAATATGAGTGGGTTTCTGTCCTACAAGTGTATATATATTTTTGCCTGACTTAAAGTGAAACTACTTTTGTATTGAAACATTACCGTTGGATCGATTCAAGTAAAGGCAAAAAGTATTTAAATCCTAAATCAAACTCACTAAGTGAGTTTATAAGCATTCGAATATCTAAGTACTTAATATCTTAAGATTTTTTTCTATTTCTGCAAGTAAACTTAAACATTGTAAATATGTTATTTGATTATAAAAATATGTACATATTGTAATGAATTATTTAGAAGACAGCATTGCATACTTACTGAAGGATCTTCTGTTTCTTATCGATATGTTTGTGTATTGATCGCAAAGCTGTACCTTTTTTTTAATTCATTGGGCAAAATCGTTAATTTCAATTGAATTTGGGTCTAAACATGAAAAAAATTAATATTATGCAATCTTGAAAACGAATTATAATTTTAATAACAGTTTTATAGTAAACGTGTAATTGCTTGCTTTAAAGCCATAGAACATAAAATGCATATATAGTATATATATAGAGAGAGATTGTTTGGTACAAAACCAGACAAGTAAATTATAGCTATTCTAAACATTTGAGAGCTCAGTTAACGGCAAAGGTATGCGTAACTTTAATTATTCTTTAAAATACTATTACCAAGGTGATATTTTCCTGTAATATAATTTATTTTCGACACCTAGGCCTAATATGAATTTTGTAAACAAGTAGGTATACGTTTATTTATAACATAGATCCGCAGAATGTAAAAAAGGGTTGCGTTTTTTTTTAGTTTATGTATGCTGCGTTTTATATATATGTTTCTGTTTCTAAAATCTTTTTATTAAACCTATGTTTCTTGTAAAAATGTAATATTAAGTGAATTGTTTACAATAAAATGGTTTAAGAAAATCTGAGTTCTAGTTGATAAAGTATTTCAATTTTTTACTGAAAAAAAGTCACAAAGAGTGATGCTATGTGATCAGATTTTTATTAGGATTGTTGGAATTGTAGGCCCAAACAAATAAAAGAAACATGCATCAGTACAACATGGTCCAATTTGAAAATTTCGCGTTTACAAAAAAACACACACAGCATGAACGTCTGTGTAAAAACACTGCCAGGCAAAAAAAAAATCAAAGATATCGTGTAATAGTATCATAATATGTTGTAAAGTTGGTTATAAATCATATGAATCATGCTAGAACATACTTTGAGCGCTTCTATTAGATCAGTGGCATAGCGTTTAGCGTACCAATGTGTGCGGTGATAATCATAATCAATGACCATATACAACACTCAGTTATCTGTGAAACATTAGACTGATACAGTTCGGCCAGTAGCATACAAGAGGCAAGGTACGAACTCTCCAGTAATACAGCTTGGTCTATGCAACACAACTGACACGTGTTTAAAACGTTTAGTCGGAGCTTAAACTACACACTTTGGAACACAGCCACGCTACGCCACTGAATTAGATCCTTTCATGAAAGTCACATATATTTTTTAAACACAAACTGTCTCGGTTATCTACGAAACTGAAGGTGTGCACACCAGTGACCATGCTGTCTGATGAACCTTGATCACGTGGTCTTCTGTGAGATGATGCATGAAGTGATACTTTGAGCTTGGTTCTTGCACAGCGTCCAGCTGGTGCTGCCAGATTGCTACCACACACACACACACACACACACACCTACACACACACACACACACACACATTAATGTGATGTTTGAGACTAATGCTTGCCAGCTCACTGAGTCATGCACATCTTGAAATACTGCGAAGATTGTCATGTACTCTGCTTCCACGTCTATGACACTACTCTGGACAGGGCCGTCGAGAGCCTGCTTGGGTCCCGTTGGAACGGTGGCCTCGGGCCATACTAAATAGACTATACATACTGGATAAAATGCAACTTCGTGAAATTAGTCACGTAAAAAAGTGTGATAACAAGAAAACTCTGGTATGCCCAAACATTAAAATTATAGAAATATAATAATAAAAGTAGTGTCTCAAAGAGCTTGGGCACTGTTGCTGCATCAACACCCTCTCTTCAGGTCGGACTGTAGATAAACGGCACCTTGTTGCATGGAAACTGTGGGCCATCAACATAAATTGTCAAATGCTTCACAATGTCCCACAATGACGTTAGGCTATATGATCTCAAGTTTGCTGACTGCCGTGCCTTGCAGGTACTATATAATTCTTTCCATGGCCACCCAGTGATGACTGTCAGAATTTAAACTGAATCTACTGGCAGCTCATAATGCAAGTCCAACAGATTTTTGGGTTCACTGACAGACGTGGATCAAACTTCTAATGGCCTCTTGATAATGAATCTTACTGAACGCATTCTTAGTTACTTGTGATTGGAAAACTGTTCACTTGGACAGCCTTTGGTTGCCGTGACTCAGAGAAAAGGCTGAGTTACCTTCTTTCATGTTTAACTTGGTGAGGTGCTCCATGATGTAGGATTTTTGTCAGTCCAGCTCATGCTTTTTGTACGATCCCGTGTGGCTCTCATTCCTAAGATAAGCTTGATCTCTGCCAAACACTGTATACTTATGATAAACGAACATGTAGATTCCTTCTCCACTCAATTTGACTCCTAGTTAAATGCTAGTCTCTCTTTCGCTTGCTTGCGACTATATTTCTTTTCTGAACATTTGCTAACCTGCTCTTATATTCGTCAATTCGAACACATTTGGCTGAGCCATACAGGCGTCCTCTGATGATTCTCTGCACGGGCAATACAGCATCCATATGATCAATGTCTAAGTCCTGCTTATCTGGAAATGTTAAAATAAGTCTTATTTTTGCATGACGAACCACAGGGAGAAACGTCTCATTAAAGTCAACTTTAGTTTTTGTGCACAGCTCCCTTCGCAGACAAGTGGATCTTATAATGTTCAATTTCTTATTCTGTATTTCCTTTATTGCTGCTAGTATTAAATATTCAACTGTCTTAGAAATATCTCCTGTCAGCCGGCAAACTTATAATATTACATGCGTCGTATGTGTTAGTGAGTCGATTTAAAAATTCTAGGCGAGGATCAAATATTTGCTTGCTGAGTTATCTGGGGCTTTCTCCAGAACCCTAGTGTCAGATGAATCAATTTTGATCTTGTACACAATTAAATCCTACTAATGCTTGGTTTTTGACATCTTGCAGATATTAGAAGCTGCTGATAGTGCACCTTCTTGGCACTTGACGCAGGCTATGTGCGCCCAGTTTCATCACTAGTCCTTTCTTAGTTGCGTAATGAATCATCAACAGAGCATTCTCCAATTTGATTCCAGTTTTATCGAGCATATAAATCTTTAACTTCAATCGGGCTGTCTGCCTCCTGGAGTGCATCGTCTTCAATATCTGTTACCACTGTAATGGTAATGTCTTATCTTAATTGGTAATTGTGTTGCCCGAGTACCAAAAACAAGAACGATGAGGAAATTACCTTTGATCATCTTCACTTAACACTGTTTTGGTTTTCTCTAGGTTTTTGTGCGCGCTATTTGGTGGAGTGTATCTCCAAGTTTTTTCAAGGAGCTATAACATGTTTTTAGGGCATTGTTAATATTTAAATATTAAACATTCAATGTTTTATTTCGTTTCGTGTATTTCCTTAAATTTTCGTGTCAATCACAACCATTTATATTTTATTCTTTAAAATGAAATTCTCAAGTACTTTCATGTTTTTTACAATAGAATATGTTAAAATTTCGATTTCTTGTACTTTTATGGTACCTAAGTATGACTTATTCGCAACTCTCAGCTTGATTGTAACTAAACAACCCGTGTTTACAGCAACGGATTAGAATTTTTGTTCTTAAATAGCATTTACGAAAACGTATAGTCTGTTTGTATCAATTTAATCCCTTGTTCTAAATCTAAAAACTATTACAAAGGCAAACCACGCAATAACATTACAAGAAATGTACAGTCATGTTTCGATTAAACCGTATATTTATACAAAGGTTTTCTAGTGTATAAGTTTCAAAATTTTTCAAAATAGGTTACTTATAAGTTCATTGCAAATTACTTTTGCTTAATACTTTGTTAAATTTAGGATTATTAATTATATAGTAGCCTACTATTTAAATAAACATCAACTTCAAAATTAATCATAAGAAGTTTGTATCAATAAACCGTTGGGTTAAAACATTTATAAATATTTATTTTAAATTTTTATGTACAGAGTATTTTAGTTCGTTTCACATAATGTGTTCTTTCAATGGGCGAATGGGAATATCCAGCTTCATTTCAGACCAGGCTGACAACCTATGACACAGCTTTCATAGAGACGAGCCCCTGGAACAATAATCATAGACTTACTAATTACAATTATTGCGAGAGCAACTGTGAAGTGATCAGATCACTCGACTCCCATAATGTTGCGCCGGGTTCTATTCCTGGTTATGTCAGTTACGATATATTCCTAATGTGGGATACGTGGCGGACGCTGTCGTTAGCTGTCAAGATTTCATAGGGTATTCCCGTTTCTCCTGCTCTTACATTCCGTCACTGTTCCATCTTTACTTAATTTCATCTCACCATACTGAATGAAACTTTCAAAATATATCACATGACACGAACATTTTGTAAACCATCCCACATCATTAAACGTGGTTTATTCAAATATCTGTATCTTAAAACGTAAATACTATATACAAACGAAACTACGAGATGCGTGGACTATTTTGTAGAGTTATTTTTGCATAACTATATGGTAACAGCTTTCAATCGCATAAAAACTAACAGAAAGAAGGTGATTCTGTGCATATGATCAGTGCATTGCGTTCATAGACGATGAGACGTTTGAAAAACCTACCCTGAACGCCTACAACCTTCTTGGACGTCAGAGGCGAGGAAATAACGACAGGATGGCGACTTTGTTAAGTAATTTATTTCCCTTTATAGTAGTCTTTACCACAACACTGGCGCTCTTCTGATTTCCGGATTAACAGAAGAAGATTAATTGTGTACTCTTCACAAATATTCCTCTAGAAACACCTAGGCAAGGATATTATTGTGATACTATCAGGTAAATACTGCTTGGAAACTACTAGTATTATTTCAAACTGTGTAAAAACACTCAGCCTTCATAATTTACATAAATGATGCTCTTATTGCATGTTCAAACGAAATATTCCCTTAACACACTACACAGCATCAAGTTGCCAACCAGGTTCCAAGTAAATGCTTACTGGAGTACAACATTTACGGTGTACAGTTATTTGTACCGTCGAGTAGAGTTGTTTTTACACCACAGGTATCTTCGTGCAACTCAAAATGTTTCTTTTGTTGCCATGCAGTGAAGAAATGGCTTTCAATAGCTGAGACAATTAAATGTAATATTTTAATTATTGAAGAAGAATTGTTAATGTATTAGCAAAATTACACCGAGGCAAACATTTAAAGTGGTACAGTGTTACCCCTAGAGTGAAAGTATCAGCACTAGATGCTCTCCAGAGTAGAATACAGCCTATACTTGACTTAGCTTAACAAGTCTTCTAAAATACCTTTATGTATGCTCTGTTACCTGCGAGGTTGTCAACTTTCAGTCCTTCGACCTAGATGTTCTCGGACGAATATGGAAGTTATGAAGTGAAGGGTGCGCATGTTGACAGTGTATAAAACATCTTAACACTGACAGGAAGCTGAGCGCCGGGCTGTCTGGAACAGTAACGACACTTGACTGTCTAACATTGCTACCAACTAAAATACATACACATCACAAGTAGGGGAAAGTTTGGAACCTCTCGTACTAAATCTGCTTATAATATTAATGTTTATACAGTTTTTTAGTAAAAAAAATAACTAAGACATATTTCATTGCTAAGCAGATTTAGTTTGAACAACAACAATATAAATAAACCTCACAGAGTCTATATAGGTTGCTGCACGTAAAGTTACCGCCACAAACAGGGCTTATTCCTTACATCATTTGTAACATAAAATCCCACGTCTTTGTGGAAGTTGCAGAACAAATTTGAAGAACTGGAAACTCGTGTGTGATTGTTAATACTTGACGCTGCGTCAACTGAACGTCCAACGAACAGATGGTTACCTAACCACAGGAGTCCAAACTCCGAAACAATTCAGAGGGTGTTACGAGGCGATGGATCGCTTCGTAGTAATACAATCTACTGCGAGGGAATGTGTGTACATGACAAGGTTGAAAAAGAAAACATTCTCTACTCCGCCACAGTTCACAGACAAGTCACGACGTTTAGACAGGCTATTTGGAGTGTGGAACTGGGTAGTGTGGAGGGCACTAAATGCGAACTATCACATTCCACGTCACTACCAATGATACAGCCTCGATTTTGTGGCGAAAATATTTGTTCATTATTTTGGTTTCATTACTTGTCTGCAACTCTACTTTACAGTCAGTGATCGTATGTTTTAACTCTCAGTTGTCCTGAGGTTCTACTGACAAAACACAGCCGTATGGTGCCACAATAACCGAGTTCTGATTGGTGCAATCAAACAAGCGACGTGTCTGAACAAAGACACGCTACCAATAACCATGAAGCATAGCTGCCGATGAGCATGTAAGACACTAAAACAAAATGGTGCAAAAATTATTTCGCTAAAAACTCGTGGCTCTACCAATGAGCACAACTAGTACTTTTCACATGTCTGTGATCAAGTGTGCAGACGCACACGGAAATACTTTAATATGCTTTGTAAGCTTGTTACTAGCAGCTGTGATGCTCAACTGTCAGTTATATGAGTTAAGCGGTAACTCGTAGTGCATTATCATGTATGCAGCCTTGATACGTTGTCTGTTATTAATTTAACCCTCGGCGCAAAAAAAAAAGAGTGGTGGTGTACGTTTATCGTATCTGTGTGTCTGTCTGTGGCATCGTATCTCCTAAACAAATGAACCGATTTTGATTTAGTATTTTTTTTTTTGTTTCAAATGTGACTTAATCGAGTGAGTTCTTAGTTATGATTCAAGAAAATTTGTTCAGTCGTTTGAAGATCATCGTCATAGTTGTTGATGGGATGCGAGCAATACGTAGTGTTTTTTTTTTATTTTTACATCTGTTTGTAAATACTTAAGACTACGAAGCTGTTTATAATATGTTACAATTAGCAGTTCTGTACTAGTTTGTATGTATGTACACTGGTAATTTAATACATATCTTACGAGGAGGATATCAGAGGGACAGAGTTCACATCCCGAACTGCAGACCTACTACTGGGCACCAGAAGGCATCTGCTTGCCTCGAAGGAAGACACGGAGTGAGGTCCTACAATTGAGAAGCCACCGAATAAAATGGGCGGAGAAGGAGGAAAGAAATATCCCCGGAAAATCCGCTGGCCAGCGACATCGTCCAGCACGAATCTCAAATGCGAAAACCTAAGGTCTGACGCCGCCGGGAATCTAAACCGGATTGCAATGGTGGGAGGCTCCTGCCCACTAGTAAAAAAAATAAAATTGTAGGCCTACAGTATATGCACTGAAAATATACACAACTAAAAAATATATTTAAAAGTCACTGCCCGTTAAACTAAAATATAACTATTGAAAAACGAAAGACGAGTATGGTTATTTCCAGATCCAGACTGTGAAGCAAGATATTATGCCCTCGCATTTTCAGTTTTTTGAAAATCCCAGCAGCCAAGAAAACGACTTTAAAAATGTTCTTCATCAATAAAGTAAACACTATAAAAATGACATATGCCATACGCAGGATATATTTTACCATCATGAATGTAACCTAACCTGATAAGAGTGTAATGTCTCGTCGACGGCAGCCCATCATACAAGAATCCAATTCATCTGACGCAGAGACAAACAGTAAGAGAAGCTGCCATGGCCGTTATTTGGTAACGAAACTAGCATGCAACTACAGTGGTTTCGGTAAAGCATATAAACTACAGGCTGTGAAATACCAGATAGGTATTTCAATCCAGGGCCAAACGAATTCACCACTGCACAACACAGCTCGTTTGAAAACTAAGTAACAGAGAGCCAGAACAATACTTACTGAAGGTAAATGTAGCAGCTTACCGCAGCCGCTCAGTAAGGCACAAGTTACAGCACTGCCCTCGTCCAAGGAGCTAATCGAGGCGCGATAGAGAAGTCTGCTGGCACTTGGGAGGTTTCCTGGGAGCCAGGTCTCTCAGCACGCTTCCTCGCCCGCATTTCCTCGCTGAAACATTGCAACACCATACATAGCATGCTCCACCTCCGACACTTCCTCGCTGAAACATAGCAACACCATACATAGCATGCTCCACCTCCGACACTTCCTCGCTGAAACATTGCACCGCGATACATAGCATGCTCCACCTCCGACACTTCCTCGCTGAAACATTGCAACGCGATACATAGCATGCTCCACCTCCGACACTTCCTCGCTGAAATATTGCAACACGATACATAG
>PNEQ01014582.1:0-26275 GCA_003012365.1 Medauroidea extradentata
GTGAAAGCGACGCTACGAAAAACAATGAGACACAACTAACCTCAAACCCCTACTAACATTGGTCAGCAGACAAAGCGATATGTACGACGAAGGGCAGCAAAACAACCAAAACAACTCAATCCAAAAACCACCGAAAGGTCAGAAAATGAACAGATCAGATGAACAGGACACCTCAATCAGAACCACACTGGAACACGTGATAGACGCCGATGAACTTCCGTTGCTCACCGCGCCGATCCTCTTGAAGTGTCCAACAAAGTCAACACTGGATGTGCCAAGCCGAGAAAATAAGCACCGAATATGCTTAAAAAACACGAGAGATGAGCACGCGAACAATCACGCGATGCACCGACACGAATATGCACAAACACGTGCTCGAGAAGCACGGAATATGGCAGAAACGAAAATGTACATCACGCACGCACGAAACTATTTACCGAAACCCGGAACGGATCCGGCCCGGAGGACCAAAAATGTTGCATTACCACACGACGGACTGTATCAAGGTTGGATGCAACATCCACAACGAAAAACTTTACTGATATAAGTGAGCCACGTTGAGAGGGCTACCACTTGCCGCTATCTTGGTTGTGCGACTGGCTGGTAGGCAGGAACACCAGCGCCACCAGCCACAGGCTGGCAACTTCACAGCAGCATAGGCGGGAGATTCAAAATCCCATGTTCGAAGTTTGTGTTTCTTTCACACCTATTCAAGTTTGTTTATACACGAAAACACTTTAACTATGTACACAATTTACACACTCAAACACCGTCGTTAGTCTCGGTTGCACGATCCACTAATCAAGCAATTAAGGCATAACTGTTTTGCAGAATCAAAGTCCAGGATTTTCCTTCACCCAACACTATTGTCAGTGCTCTGCCAGACGGGAATATTCACCGAATGTTTGTTTGAAGGAAAGTTTGTTTCACCACACATGATTATTTCATCGGAGTCATTCCCAACTACCGACCAACCTGACGATCCAAATAAGAATGCTCGCCTCCACCATTCAGAGCTCTCCCACCTCGCTTCCTGGCTTGTTTCCCCTCCACTCATTGTCGTCATCATCGATTTCCATCACCTCCACCCAATGACGAAACCAGTACTACCCTTGGCGAACACTGTTAAGGCCTCCCAGGGAAATGGGCAATGTTTCCGTTTCCAAATAGTCAAATTGACTACCAAGGGAGAGAGCATAAACCAGTGGACACAGCACACTTTATTTTCAAGGTGGCACAACCTTCTATGTTTTTTGTTTTGTACATTCATTTGACAGGCACTCAACCAACAGCGAACCAAAAGTACACATTCACTAGTCATGCCTACTTCTCCAAGCATCATTCCTACACCTTCCCCCCAACCTGCTTACAATCGTTTCAAAACAAAAGCTTACGCTTCACACCTCATCTTCATTACTTGCTCACATGCTGCACATAAGATACTGACTTTTTCTAATCTGAAAATAATTAATTCATAACTGGAATCATTTGAAAATAGGGTGGAGTGTTTACAGACATGGAGTGCTCACACAAGTAAATACTGTTATTAATGGACAATAAGTTAATGCCCTCTGATGTTCATCTGTGTTGTGGGAAACAAAAGTTGGTTGCCATAGAGATTTTTGTCTGTTACTTCTAGTTGTATTGAATGTTTTGCCAATGTCATTATTTTGAAGTAAACTAAAGTGACATGTCTGTTTGATATTTTTTATAATGAGTCCTATATACTTTCCATAAAAAAAGTTGGCAACACTGTTTCTTTATATTTGATGGCGGCATGGTGATGTGTGATTAGGGATGTAATTTTGTGTTAACTTTCATGGCCACAGTAGTTCAGATTTATCTTACGAGCATTTTAAAACAATGTGCATATAAACAAGGTTAGAAATGTGCATTTTTAATTGATTTTTAAAAATATAGTTTCCAATGTTTTTTTATAACATCTTAATGTCTCTGTACTGTATTACTAGTACGGTTATTTACATTACTATACCTAGTTCATGTATCTTTTATACTCATCGGGTTCTTGTATTAGTTACAATTGTTATTTTTAGTTGTAAAAGTGATAGCGATGCCCCCACGTGTTGGAGGTCGGGAAGTAGAAACGTTGGGCAAAAGTCGACAAGCCCTTCCCACCCAACGATGGGTCTACTTCTGGGTTAGCTGGAGACTAGGACGTGGACTAACCCGGGGTGTCGGAAAAGGTAGCTGATTACCCTTTTCTCTATTGTTGCTGTTGGCTCGGGCGAGCTGCAGGAGTGAAGCCACACACTGGAGGTCTCGGTGCTGGAGGTCACAGCATAGGCTTGGTTCTGGTCCTCGCCAAACAAGGTGGTATATGAACTCCAGTTATTGGGACTCTTTGGCGAGAAGGATTCCCGGAAGGGAAGGTGAGGGCTTTGACGTGAGAGGAAGTAGCAGGGCATGAAGGTGATTGGACTGATTTGGGAGGGGTGTCAGGAAGGGGTTCTAGGAGCGGTGGCACCTCCAGAGACCTGATTAGCAGGATGACACCCTCTACAGTCTCCCCTCGACGCTCTGCTGCTGCCACATCCTTCTGTGCCGAGTTGATCCCTGTGTATGGGTTTGGTGTGGCCAGCACCTCCGTCACTGACTCCGCTAGCTTGGCACGAACGGCCTGTCTTTTGCCTGCCCTATGCTTCGGCATACCTTGGATGAGATTACCTTTGGAGTAAAGTGAAAGATGTTACTAGAAAAGAGAGCAGGTGTCCAAAGTATCTGCGTCCACAAACTAAAGGCTCCAAAAAGCCAACAGGTTAAGCAAAAATAAGACTTGTGAATCCAGATGACGTGTCTCATGTTGAGGAACTATTGAGTCCAATGCAAAGCACGGCAGCTGTCCCAGCCACTGTTTCCCGCATGGAACTCTGGCTCCCCAAGGCAAACCACGATTTCTGGCTTCTGGTTAGGCGTGAATGGCGGATGCCGATGAGGTGAACCTCCTTTCTGAGAGACCTGCCCAGTGTAGTGCTGTCCCACCACTGACAAGAAGCCGCGGATGGGGTAGATAGACGGGGCGACAGTCTCCTAGAACAAGAGTTAGCTTCCGGTCTCTGAGTAGGCCTACACTTACTTTACAGACTCAAACTGCAGAATACTCGAAAAGAAAAGAATTGGGAGTGGGTAACAGAAAGGAACAGGGAGCGAAAAGCTAAAGCAGACAAAAGGGAAGGTCCGTTTAAGTGTATTTTTATTGCTCGAAAGAACAATAAAAACCACCCTGTGCGAAGTCATTATGCCGGGAGGTGGCGGAAAGCAGCAATTAAAAGCACTAGAGCCCGAGGGAGTCCAAATGCTGTGGACATAGGCTCGTCTTTGCTGGCTTGTTCTCTCATTTGACAGGCGACTTCTCGCGGACACGATCCGTCGAAGGGCAGCGGATGCTGGAACCCTCTTCTTCCTGACGAGAGAAAGTTGTAAAAACAACTAGCAGAAATAAACTGTGAAGTCTCGGCCGGCGCAGTGAGGCTCTAGACTTGCTGTTGCTTGTCGGCAGGAACATTACTTGAGAACCACTCAGTTTGAGCGCAGGAGTGTTGGTCTCGACGACCCAGGAACACTGGTCTGTCTCGGCAAAAGTTGCATCTTTTATACACGCACTGATGGGCATGAAAATGATGAGTGAGCTCTTGAATATACCGGTTGTCATGGAGGCAGGTGTGCGCTGGTTCGATGCGCGCCTGAGGTGGCTGGTGGCAGGGGTTGCTTGTAGGGGTGGTAACTCTCCCTTCTGAGCTCAGCTGTGCTGCTGGTAGCGTGTATCCAAGGCGATGTGCCGCTTATCCAACAATGCCATCCTATCTGCCTCGGTCAAGGTCGTGAAAGGACTAGCGGAGGATGGACACACTGGAAATATTAAGGGTGCTGCCTAGAGTGAAAAGCATGGAACATGTGCGGGATAGCAGGGAGTGATGGGACAAGCTGTAGTAGAAAGAGAAGGGAACTGGCTTAAGGCAAGGCGGAGGCTGGGAACCACAAAACGATGCTGCACAGCATGCGTCAATAGTGTAATGAAAAACTGGCATTATATCAATAACAGCACATGTCTTTTGAGTGTTTGTCAAAATTATATATGTCAAAAGCAAGTGAACAGCCAATATACAATGACAAACCCGTCCCTGCCATGTGTACTTGTCCACACTTCTTTAAAGTAAACAGATACGAATAAACTGTGCTGAATTTTACCCACCAAATATATTCATAAGCAAGCACAAGAGAAATTCCACAAAGTGAAATGCAGTAATAAGAGTTACAAACATTTTTTTATAAATCAAATTCAAATAGAGAATGTCTCATTCTGCAAACATAATGACAACGAAAGGCGACGTGGGGCCCTGACTAAACACTAAGGTCCGTATCTATAAACAGCTTTCGGTTGTTATCCAATCACCGAAAGTCTGTTCCGGCCGAAACACATACTATAAACCTCTTTCGTTGGTTGATTGACTGCCTGGAAGTGAAGAGCCATCCACTTTCAGGTGAATGTGGTCAGACGGTGATTCGAAAGCCTGTTCTGCTGATTTCATTGTGTCTTTATAACAATGGCGGCGGATCTTCTCTGGAATAACCTATCAAACGATACTTGTTACGTAAGAAAATGCAAAAATTTTAAAAAATCTTCTTGATTGGAACGAGTTTAGGAAATACGTATTTGAAAGTTTATAGTATACCAGATCCATTTAAAGTGTGTGCTCGTCCGAAAATGACGGTAAACACATATTAACGAAAACGTTTTCTGTAGTACATATTTTATCTGACGTCTTTATGATCTTAATATATTCGTTAGTTTCTTGCTATAATTATGTCAGCTGTAAAAGTAAACAATTAAATTTTAAAATATTCTCGTACTTTCATCAAGTTACTCGTGTGACAGGTTATTCCATAGTAGTTGTTGTTGTTGTTGTTGTTGTTGTTGTTGTTGTTGTTGTTTTTTTTTTTTTTTTCATGTATTTCTTTCTTGAATAATACAAACGTTGGTCTTAAGCATTTGTAAAATCTGTTCTGTTCTCCATGCAAGCACAATATTATGCTCACTGCAAAATCCCTCACGAATACTTCTTTAACCATACTTTAACCGTATTTAACCTTCACAAAAAATATTGCTTTTACGTACCTAACCTAAATCCAAAGACATCATCATCTCAGATATAAACAACATATGTGAAATGTCAGAAAAGACGATCAAAAATCGCAGGGTGCGTTCCTCTATTCATTCTGCGTACTGTCCAATGGAAGTAAAATGGTGCTATGTGTATCTGTATCAATATATAACCATAATGTTAAACCTATTGAGATTTTTTTGCCATAATTAAGTGTTCTTGTCATGTTGCTGCTATATAGTACAAAATCATCATAATGGTACTGTGGTGGTTTTTAAGTCCCAAACTACCAAAGAAAAACTGTCTTCATGCTGTCTCTTCAGACTACCACGGCATCACATGCGGCAGAGAGAGAACTCTCATCTCAGGGTATATCATGTGTTACGAAGGCGTGCAAGAGCATGGAAATTAAATAGTCAGACTTCGTATGAATGGCACATTTACTAAGGTGCAAAATTACTTGGCATTATAGACAAAGGAACATGCTCCGCCAGTTGGTTACTAAAACAAATTATTGCAATTCAGGCCATTTACAAGAGTTACAAATAAAAGAGTTCCTTCAGGCCTGCGCACATCATGCCCAAACGCCTCAGCTAACTCGTGCCAAAGTTACCACGCCACTCAAATAAAATACCGTAACTGCTATCAAACGGTGAATAGATATAAATGAGAGAAAAAAAAGCTACTTCAACTTAAGCACATGGCCCTCACCATCACGTAGTCCACCCAGCCTCGTGGGTGAACCCCTTGTCTCGCGAGCGCAGTCCCGACACGTCTTCATCTCATAGCTGGTCAAGCAGAACTGCGGAGAGCCCAGGGCACGCGCGGCTGACCAGGGGTGCCATAGCCTCCAACCCAGCGCAAATATCCCTTCGGAACTCTTTTAATTACTATGCTCTACACTGGCTGCTCAGAACTCTCTATTCAAAATGTACGACTCCTGGCAATGTATATTTAATACATAAATTTCTAGATTACATTAAAAAGAACATGTTGACATAAAACTAAACAATATACTAAAGACGCCACTGGCGGAGTGATATATTGCGGCCATCGCCGGAAACTTTGTAACGGGCGATTTCCAGAATTCAAGGACCTTTGTCTAACCTCACGTGCTCCTCAGGCATCAACCTGTCATGCCATCCACAAAGATCAAACAAATACGTACAAAACTGAAAATGTGAAATACACCGTATGGCCTTTTAATTACATCAACAAGTTACTTAGATAAAATTCATGAAATAGATAGCTGAACAAAATGAGACTAGTCTGAACTCTCTACAACAAGATTGGCTCATCAATACTAGTAAATCATTAATTATGAAAATTAAGCAAACACTAGCCCTATGTAGTCCACCACAATAATTATTGATTAGTTACAAACAAATTTGTTTTGAAATTGATAGCTTCTTCCTTCAGGATGGCATTCCATAACCTCACAGGACTAAAGTTCATCCACAGATCTTGATGTTAGAAATTATAGCTAAGTAACAAATAAAGAAACTATTTAATTAAAATGGTGAAATCTCAGTGAACAAATGATGCACTTGCACTCAGAAAGCCGGACAGGCTCACCACTTTGACAGGGAAACTTATGAAATGTGGGGCTTCACTTTACACTGCACACAATATCAAATTAAACCAAAGTGACTGGTTTCTGCCTTAGTGAGTTGGGGGCTCTTATGCGTAGGCCAGCATTGTGGTCGGTGTTAGACTAACACTGGGGTCGAGCAAACAACATCAAAATAGAAAAATTGAAAAGAAAAAAAAAGGAAAACTTGGCTGGTGAGGCCGGGTCACTCTACAGTACATTATACATTTTGGTATGTATATTTAAATGATGGTGTATTTTGACTAGAAATCAGGTGAATACATCATGTAGGTTAATCAGTATTGCAGTGGTATTTATTATTATTATTATTATTATTATTATTATTATTATTATTATTATTATTATTATTATTATTATTATTTTGCTTCCTCGTGTGTTCTGTTCCTGATGGACATTTTGAAATTGTTGGCTATATTTACATTTGCTTTGCTGAATCCTGAATATTTCAGAATTCCCTAGGTAACCTTTACACTTGCTCCATTCTCTACAGGCTGTGCCCTAGGGAGTGTAACAGTTCCAGTGACAGATTTGGAAGTTATGAAGTGTAGAATATGTACTTGATCACCTTTGCAGCAGGGGCAGTGGACTTTACCAATTGCTATCACATTTATTGACCAAATAGTGCTATTAGAGGATTTCAGATTACCACTTATCACATGAAGCTGTTCTATTATCAGCAGCAAGTACAACCTGCGCATAATTAGTCAGTTTGCATATTTACCTTTAAACTACCACCAAAAGATTTTGTTACCTGTATCCAAAATTTGTCTTGTATCCAGCAGAACAAATCAGTACATCTAGAATGTGACTTGCCCCCAATAGTTAATTTTTATAATCAGATAATTACAGATTGTATTATATTAATTTTTGGTGGGCTGTTTTTGTGACAATCTTATGTAAACAATTTTTATTGTTTGGCATTACGTTTTAATGCTTGTTGATTAGTGCTGTTATATCTATGGTTATTTTACATCTAGCACTAATGAACATAGCATTGTGGGACTGTAATTACTTGTTCATGCTAAACAACCACTCTTTGCTGATTGCCTCGACATATTAGGGGCAAGCCAGAAACATTTATGATCAGTGAGAAATATTTTCCTTATTTGTCACGATTTTTATTACAAGTGCTTTTCTTCTAGGTAATTTTGCATATTCATTATAAGAGTATAGTTTTGTAAAATGATGTGTGAAATTATCATGCTTCAGTCAAAAATGTTACCTCTGCAGAGTGGCCACCCACCAGGAAATCCTGGAATTATGAAGGAATTGTGGCCACCTGAAAATATCAGGGAAATTTCAGGGAATTTTTGGTTCATCAGAGACATTTCTTGGAATTTTCTTGCTTTCTTCATTTTGAGTATGTGCAAAAGTCATGGGAAGGAATATAGTGGAGTTTTGGGATCATTATATAATTTTTATTCAAAAAATTACCATCATGTAGGTGTGATTATACTCAATTGTCAAGTTCGTAATTATTTTTGCTGAATGTTTTGTCAAGTTTACTGGCAGTAGTGTCAGAAAGGACTTGAAATATTTATTGTTATTGAAAAATGTGTAGAATAAAATGTCAAAATGGTTTCATATTTGTAAAAATCAGGGAAGTGTCAGGGAATTTTCTTTGTTGCAATGAGTGGCCACCCTGTCAATGCAGTTGCGTTGATTCAAGTGGTTTTGGTGATAGGTTGGCACAGGGCTGGGACCAACGTTGGAGTTCTACGCCCTGGTGTCCCGGGAATTGCAACGAGCAGACCTTGAGCTGTGGCATGGGGAGCGAACCAACAACCCTGGCACCCACAGCTACCTTCACTCAACTGTTGGATTGTTTCCCGCCCCACTTGGTCGTTCTACCAAGTCCACCCACCTGGCCCGCATCAAGAGCAAGTTCCGCTTCCTTGGCAAGTTCATGGCCAAGGCAGTAATGGATTCTCGCATGGTGAGTCACTTTGTTTGCTGCAAACAAAATGTGCAGAGAAAATGAAAATGTACAGATCTCTTTTATAACATTTTTGCAAATGGCCTTTTCTGGCATTTGAAAAGTTTTATTGGTTCCACCATTTTCCATTGCATATTCTTTACTATATACCCAAATGCTGCTTTGTCCACATGGAATTTAAGGAAAACTAGTAATAGCTTATGTTAATGAGATTTTGAGGACATGGCGAAAACATTTTGTGACTTTCCAACTTCAGAGCATAACTGTACCTCACCACGTTTATGAGATATCGAGGATATTGGGAAAATTCATGGGGGTGCCAAAGCCACAAGGGAAGGCCACCCGTAAGTTTTTATACTTCAAATAGAAAATCAACTCTTCTGCCAGCTGCCACTAATATGTGCGTATGTATCATCACAGCAGTTCCCGTTATCTTGCCTTACACGGGATTCGAACCTAAAATCTCCTACCATTGTTTCAAACAACTAAGCCAATATCAGGCATCACAATTTTGTAATAAATTAAATGTGTGCGTACATGCCAGTGCCCAAAGAGGTATATGCATGCATAGGACAGTAAAATGCAAGAACTTCTAAATTATTTCTCTATGATCATACCTGCTTTTCAGGATTTCAGAAATATTTTGAATATTGCACTTTCCTCCTGGGATATCCTGTTTGATATACGGGCAGGCGCCACGTTACAATTTGCGGTTATGAAACTTTTTACCAGAGTTGCCGACGTGATAAAGTATGGGATGAGGTGATAGTTAACATATTAGTTCGCGCGATAAATAACATAACAGCTCGTGCTGCACGTGTGTAATGCTTGCTGTTTCTCTCTCTCCATGTTTTGTTGATCACAGCAGCTGTAGACAGCAGTATTGTTTGTTAACTCACATGAAGGGAGTGATAGGTAGCCTGCTGCAGGTGCCATTAGAGAGGCCACCAGGCAGTGTTGCCGAAAATTTTTGTTAAATAAATCTTGACACGGGCGAAGGACAGCTGAGATCAGGCCTTGTACAGGGTTTACGACCACAGTCTTGTTACTGAAGATATTGTTTGTTCAATGGTAAAATGTTGTCTAAGCGTAAGAATGAATGCTCAAAGTAGATTGTAAATGACACGATGTTTTGCTTATGAAAGCCAGGGAAAAATACATAGACATGATAGATAATTTTTTCAAGACAAGATATTACTCAGTTTCGAGTAAAAAGTCTGTTAACAATCATTTTGTTTCTTTCATAATTGGCTAAGCCCATAGATAGCATTTACTGTCTTGAAAAAATTGACAGACATAATGAATCATTTTAAACAAACCTCCAAAAAAATATTTTTGATATATGCTCTTGTTTACATAGGCTTAAAAAATAATTTTTCATGAAGACAGTAGAAACAGGAGAGTATGCATGACCTTAAAACTACCGATGAGTGTTTTAAAATTCAAGAAACTTTCTGATTGTCACATCAACATCACAGACGAGATCACGAGTGCAGATGCAGACCCGGCAAGATAAGTTTGTAAACTCTGTACAGAAATAATCTTGAAAGGTTATGCCTCAGCAAATATTAAACTTCTATGAAACTACCCTGTTCTATAAGTGAATGCTAGAAAGGTTGTGTATTTAAAGAAAAATCTATGCCTGAATTTAAGGTCTCAACAGGTTGTACCACTCACCTCAGAAAAATTACACAACTTTCATCTTACATCATGTACAGTGGGTTAACTAGTGAACTTACATTACACAAGCATTTTTATTTTTTAGTTGCAGAACGACACACACACAGTACGCTCACTCAGTAGATGTGTGTAATGAGAAGCTTCCCGGCATTGTGCTGTGCTTGTGAGCATGTGTGAGTGCCGTGGCAGACAAGCCACGTACAGCATTGTCAAATCTATGCCTTGCCAACTCGGCCCATGCGCACGATGTCGCACACACCCCGCGATTTACAAAACGAATAATTTTGATTATCATTGTGCATGTTAAGCGTTTTTACAGTATTATTTTTAATGTATGTGCATTTTATTTTTTGCATTTAGATTCTACATACAGATTTTTTGCTTCTAAAACATTACACTTTAAAAAATATTTGTTTCATTTGAAGTTGCATTCAAGTGAAGGACTTGCAATCTACTTACGGAAATATCAAGTTAAGTAACTGTCTCGAACGTAACCCTTACATAACTCAACACCTTACTGTATGTATGAAATGAGAAAGTACAGTAAACCCCCACTCTAATATCATCGGATCTAACGACATAATTTCCAGGAACCGTGGAAAAATTAATATTTTAAAATACATCAAAGCTAAGCAAAGTGAAATAGATCGCAGTAAAACGTTAATTAAAAATAATTATGCGTAACATAACATAATGCAGTTATCATAGATTAGTAATGTGCAGCTGTGAAACAAAAAAAAAACTGTTTAAAAATGACACGGCTGGAATATAGTTGAAGCGCGGGCCGGTGAGTAGGTGGCCCGCATAACACCAACATATGTGAGACGTGATGACTACTGCTGCCTTATCTCTTAATGCTCCCCCTCACTTCTCCACTCTCCCACCTGCCTGAACTTCCCTCTCACACTCCTCCACGTGTCCTTATTTCAGCTATGCAGTTCGATGCACGACGTGGCATAGCAGCGGTAATTTACATTTTTGAGGAACCGTGAAAATTTTGGGTCAAAAAATTGAAAATTTAAGGAAAATCGTAGATGTTGCAATTTCCTTTGTGAGTGCTGTGTTGTAAGAAAGATGCCGCTAAACATAGATACAATCCCTCCTGACTGTCCACGCCAGCCAAGCATTCACCCCCACCCCTTCCCCTCGAATAATCCAGATTGTGCTTTTGTGCGCGTGCATGAACTGCCGACTGTCTAATAAGTCACGTGCAACTAGTAACCTGTCTCTTCACAAAGCAGAGCCACGTGTTTGTTTTTCCTCTCCCACTTGGCGACTCTCTCCCATGTTTCCGTGTCTTGTGATAGCCCAGGGGGATGGTGGTTGAAGAGACAACACTGTTTTTTTTCGCCCTTATTACAGCACGGCAAAAAAAAAAGGACCAGCATTGCACTCAGTCCGTGAAAGAAAAAAAATCCAGAGTTACCTCATCTTTTTTTTCTCTAGCTGCAGAATTGAGCTCGGCTTGACCTTGACAACTTTCGCGGTATTATTGATTACTCGTCATGTGGCTATGAAAGCTCTGCGGCTTAAAAATGGCCTACGGCGCAAACACAACAGTCCCATCGCTGTGTGTGGAATGTATGCTGATAAGGTTTTTGATTTATGCTCGCTCGACAGTGGAGCAATAAGAGCGACTGCAGCCAGCGCGCCGAGAGACATTTCATCTGTATTCGCAGTACAGAGCATTAAACTGATGCGTTGTGCATAGTTTCGTGATTTTTTTTCCTTTTGAGTGGCTCTAAATTTGCATTCATAATATGCGTTAGAGTTTTTAAAAAATACAGACTTTTTTTTAATGTTTATTATTCTTTAATGCACCTTTTTATTAGTATCGCATAAATGCTTATAATGGTGAAAGGCTGTAACAGTTCTTGTGCAATTAAAAAAAAAGACTCGATGGCTGTACTAAAGGATTTAAAATCATTGCCGTATACATTCATGTAAATAATACGAGATGTTCTGTTGTGGTCTGAATGTGCTTCGCGCGAGACAAGCAGGATGAATCACGCGCGTACAAGCTGCCCGGAGGCAAGCTAATGCCAGCGGCCCGGCCACTCCCCCCCCCCCCCCCCCCCCCCCCCCCCCCCCCCCCCCCCCCCCCCCCCCCCCCCCCATCCTACACATCCAGACCAAGTGTGCCACGCACATCACGGTGGGGGATTGTCAGGTACCATTTTATTTGGAAGACACCTTTTTATTGTACTATAATATAATTTAAACTAAAACTTTTTTTTTTTAGTTGGTAATTGTTCTACATAAATTTTAAGGGAAAAACACACTTAATTTTTTTTATTTGGGACTAACGAAATCGGCTATCTAACTGCACAATTTCCTGGCACCGTGCGATGTCGTTAGATTGATGGTTTACTGTACGTAGATATTTGTATTTGTTATACTTGGTGAAAGAGAATTCTTGGAGCTAGGCGCTACGCATTGCGGCATCAACACGGCACTTCGCACTTTGCATTGGCCCCATGTGAGTCCACCCTCGTATATTTGCTTTGCAACACTGCTCCAATTGCCCTTTCGGTATTGTCCTCTGAGGTATATTATACGTAATCAGCCACTGGACGTCTTTTCGTCAAGCTGTGAGCCACCACCTATACTGTGTGTGGGCTGCTGGTTTTAAGCTAGTCCCTGCATAAATTTATGACTAAGGCTGTGAAATGTTTAGTTACTACAGAGTAAATGTGTTGACTAGCCTGGTTAGGTGTTCAGAATATTAAAGATACTTTGTGGGATTGGGCATGCATTGGTTTTTAAATAACATGATGATTAGTAGCTCAGAGCTGTTGTGTTATAGAGATAACTGCTTTATAATGACAGAACAGTAGCAGCAGCAGCAGCAGCAGCACACTGTAGGGAAGGTGACATAGATATTCATTTGAGGGTGTGCAGGAAGATAGACTAGACTAAAGCAGCTGAGAGTTCTGATTGCTAAATTTATATATGTGTTTATGCAGTTGGACTTGCCATTGAGTCTGGTGTTCTACCGCTGGCTACTGGGGCAGGAGAGCTGCTTATCGCTGGCAGACCTGGCCCAAGTACACCCTGAAGTACATCGTACGCTACTGAAGCTGCAGGAGATAGCTCGTCGCCGGGACTGCCTGGAGCAAGACCCCACCCTACCCACCCCAGAGCGACAGCAGCTGTTGGAACGCCTTGGCCTGGATGGCTGTCCTGTGCAAGACCTAGGGCTCGATTTCACCCTGCCAGGGCATGCTGCCATCGAGTTGCGACGTGGCGGCAAGGACCTGCCTCTCGTTCTCTCCAACATAGACCAGTACATTAAGGTGAGTGTTATTCGCTTTCTTACTGTAATGAACAAGCAGACACGGGACATTACATGCCTCTGTTGTTGTGTGCTGTAGACCTACTGCTGGAATACACATGGTCATCAGTGTTACATCTGTAGCATTACAGTAAAACCTTGTTAATTCGAACTCGGTTAATTCGAAATGCTATATAAATCGAAGCCGTCGCTCGGTCCCGAACGTGAGGATAGGATTTTACATGTTATGGAGTTTAGTTAATTCGAAATTCGGTTAATTTGTAATTCGAAGCTTTTTTCTGGCCCAAACAGGGATCAAGTCGTAGTAATTCGAAGTCATTTTGATAGAGAAGTCGATAAAGTGTGCAAAATACAAGAACAATACTGTGTCTTGTGACGTTGTACAGCCGGGCTTTGTTTCCGTTACCGCGCCTGCCCGTGTCGCGCTGACCTTGAGGCTTCCTTGCTGTCTGCTTGTGCACGACGCTCGAGTTCGAATATGTGTGTGTGTGTGTGTGTGTGATGCACGCAAAGAGAGAGGAAAAGAAGAATGGAAGGCAGGAATAGCACAGCGTGCGACAGCCTGTGGCTGTGTGACATGACGATCACGTGATTTTGTGCTTTCCTCCCGCTCCGTGAGCTAGATACAGTTACGGTAAGACACGTGCGCATGTGCCATGAGCCTGGAGTATTTCAGAGGCCAGGGAGAAGCGGAGTGAATGAGGGAAGTAGAGGATGAGGAAGAAGGTGGCTCATCAACTCCCCCCCTCCTAACTCTTAGGCAGAGCTGGTTTATTTTTAGAACTTCTTCACTTCCCTCCCCCCCCCTCCCCCCCTACGTCTAGCTAGCCACATACCAAGCAGATGCCAGAGTTGCGTCACCCAGCAAGTGCCTCCTATATCCTATCCATTCTAAGGTTGCAGCTAATTCCGTCAAGTGAATGACATTAAAATTTTGTACAGCATAAATTTCATTTTAAAATTTTAATTATTGGAAAATACAAGTAAAGTTTGTAACGGCACAATCATCACAATATTAGGAATGAATACATAATTCAATTGCTTTGATTTACTTCGTTAGAAATTTTTATTTCTGCTGCAACCTTAGAGTGGACGGAGTATAGTCCTTGTTCTCTTCTACCTCCCTCCCCCCTTCCACCAGTCACCAGTCAACAATGCAGCTTCTAGGAGAATACGTCAGAATGGCAGGCAAAAAAAGCACGGGTTTGTTTCCCGTGTTTGGCTGGTGTCGTGTAACTGGCAACTCGTGGGAGGAGGGAACAGATAGCAGTCAAGGTCGCAGTGTCTGCTGCCTCCGTGCTACGTTGCCACATTGTGTGCACTGCACTGATGCCATACAACCGTCTGGCTGGCTGCACTGCCTGTCGCGGTGTATCACTCAACATCTTAACAATTAAAATAATATTTAATTAACACGGCATCTGATTTTTCCTTGGAAAAACTAATGGAAAAATAACTTTGCACTTGCGAAAATGACTCGACGACTATGTTTACAAATTTTCATTCGGGAGGAGGGTTAGTCATAATTACTATTTTGGGTGTTACATTGTTTATGAAATAATTTCACTGACAAAATGTAACGTATTCCTTCTAAAAGCTACTGGAAAAAACTTTGCACTTGTAAAAATGACTCGGCGTGAAATATTTACAATTTTTTTTGGGATAAAGGGTGGTAAAACTTACCGTTTTGGACAAAAAATTCTTCAAGATGTCCGTAACATTCTTCCGCCTCTTAGAGATCCAAAACCATGCCTTTATAAATTACCGTATTTGCCAACGTATAAGATTAACCTTTTTTTTTCTTCTTCTTCTTCTTCTTCTTCTTCTTCTTATCGCAGCTAGCGTCGTTTGGCGATCGGTACATCTGGAGCGCATGCCGAGATCCTTTGTTTCGCCAACACATTGCCCTCGGAGTCGGGTGACAACAGCGTACAAGAATGCGATGACTTTGCAAGCAGCTGCTGCAGCCCTGCGTTGGCATGTGGCCTGCAGCCGGGAACTGATGATGTCGCCGGCCACGTGTTACTGTTGCTGTTTATTTCCTTGGCTTTTAGGCGCCCTGAGGGCAGTAGTGTCCATGTTATTGGTGTCTGTGTCGCCTATGATATTTATAAAACGGTAATAAATTTATAACAAATATTTAAACAAGATATTTATGTTTCTGGCAAAGGAAAAAAATATTTTTCTGCCGGGAATTTCAAATTTAATAATTAAATATTTTTCAAGATTTTGTACGGGGTCGTCCTATATGCCGGCAAATACGGAACTGATAACAATCACATGCTGTGGCAAAGGCAACGCGTGACAGACATTGAGCACTGGAACAAGGGAAGGGGAAGCGCAGAATTGCAGACAGCCTAGTAGATGTGATGCACGCTACTTGCAGTACAATGTTCGCCAAGAAAAACGCAGCGTATGACGACCAAGAAAAATGCAACAATCTTTTTTGGTCCAATTACTTCTTACTACTATTCCCTTTTTGAATTCGAATGCTTAACAGTTCTCGAAGACTACTGTAAAAATGGGCGTAGAAACACCTTTTAACAAAAAAAAACCCCTTTAAAATTTGATAATTCGAAATTATGTAATTCGAAGTACAAAATTTCGGTCCCGAGCACTTCGAATTAACGAGGTTTTACTGTAGCAAAATTTACAAAATCCATACCATATTTTATTGCATAATTGCGTATATCACATATTTTATTTAAAAAATTTTCCTTAAAAATCTATGAGTGGAATTTTTTTTTAATTCAAAATTTTAATTAAAGCTAATTTTACTTGCCAGTTAAACAGTACACAATTTTAAACAAACAATGGAGTAAATATCTATTTGCATGAAAGAGAGTCAAGTTTACCATAATTTGCAAGTCATCTGCATCATCGTCATCATTTGATGAATCAGAACTGTCAACTCCATCATCGCCGTCGCTGGAATGGTCGCTATTGTTGCCATCACTCTGCCACAGGTCTTTGTCTTCCGTTCCATTTAGAGCATTTGATATTCCAGTCTTCCTGAAACTTTTCACGATCATCTCGCTGGATATGAGGGACCACCTCATAGCTATCCAGTCACAAACTTGTTACAGTAGTAAAACCTCGTTAATTGAAACTTGGTTAATTCGAAATGCTATATAAATTGAAGCCATCGCTCTGTCCCAAATGTGAGGATAGAATTTTACATGCCATGGAGTTTGGTTAATTCAAAATTCGATTAATTTGTAATTCGAAGCTTTTTCTGGCCCAAAGAGGGATCAAGTCCTAGTAATTCAAAGTCATTTTGATTGTGAAGTCAGTAAAGTGTGCAAAATCTAAGAATAATGCTGCGTCATGGGGCGTTGTCATACCTGCCAACTTTTACAGATTGTCCGTAAAATTTACGGAAGGTACATACGTTTTACGTTTTTATGGAGGACAAGAAAATTTTATGGTTTTCCTGACGTTCGACAATGTTATGTGTACATTTCTGTCATTATTTACAAATGAATAGCGGACAAATATTTTTTGCGCAAGCGTACCAACATGAAACGTGTTTTACAGTGTTGTTTCTCTCTGCTATTGTGCATAAACATTCGTAAAAACAATATTTATTGTGGATTCAGCAGTTGGTCACAATGAATACTGCAGGAACCAATTACAAAATTTAGTATATATTTTGTTCCCGGTTTCTTATTGGCGTATTGTAGAGCTAACAGCCAATCTGTGGTTTTCTTGTACGGGCTGTTACAAGATGGCGACGTGCGTGTTGTTGTTTTTAAGCGACAAGTGTGTTGTTTCTTATTCAAGTGGTTGCTTTTTTGTGTTCTCGGAAGATGAATTTTTAACTTTGAAACTAAAAATATTTTTCCGCTGTTGTAATGAATTAGTGATGCTAATACCGGTTACTTTCATGTAACGGTTCCGGCAGTTATCGTTGCTGGTCAGGAACCGGTTATTTAAACAGTTATTCGTTATCGGTTATTTGAAATGGTATTGATACTCATTTCACATATTTAACTGTTTGCTTCCTTATCGCTGGCATGTAACGGATTAATGTTTCAAACATTATTTCGTTATATGCAATTATATGTTCGTACATTGATAAAAATAACTGCAAAATGTTATCGAAATTAAATGGTGATGACATAGATCGTAAATGTGAAAATGTTCAAACAGCTTTAACAACTTTTTAATCTCAATCAAAACAGTATAACATGAAATTTTAAAAGTTTTATATCATTGCAACATATAAGCCTATCCAGTCAAACTAATACCTCTACATTTCCTTCAAAGTTATATATAATTTTCTTTTGTAGAAAGTTTATTTCAACTGAAACAGATTCCGAGAAAGTAAAATCTTTATGTGTATTTACTATAAATTTTTCGTATTATAATGTACCAAAAATTTTTATTTAAAAATGAAATATTTTACTAAATAGTAAAATTATTAATTAATTGGAAGATTGCAGTCGAAATTATTATTGAATTATTATACAATATTGACCCCCACTCGGTTTTACAAAAAATATTGAAAGTAGTAGAAATTTAGTAATTTAATGGTACAGTTAGATTTTATTTAAAAAAATTCTTTGTTTTATTCACAAAGATCGCAAACTGATTTCTCTCCTTAGCAAACGAGAGGCAAACAAAGCTATGTTTTGAAAAATTGGAATAAAAAAAATAATAATTTTTTACTTAATACTTACACTCAGTTGAGTGTTGTTTCCTGGACTTATAGTACAATTTGTGTGTCTACTTGTTGGTAACTTCTGAAAGACAATTTTTGGTTACAAATATTTCTCAATGCTAAATCTTTAACAACTGCTGTAAAAAAGTTCCAAATTTCACTAGTTGGACAGTAAAACAAGGGAAATATTTTGTATTTAATCTGCCCTAATTTAGATTTTCATTCATTTTCAGCTGTCACACACACCATCAAACACTCGTAAACAGAAAATTCCTTTCAAAATTACGAATTTCTACTGTTTTCCTGCTGACGTTTATTTCAGCCATTCTTAATAGTTTACTGCTTAAATCTACATTAAAAATACGTCTGAGTCAGTACTTATAAGTTGGTAATGAATAATTTTAACGTGTAAAAAAATTTGCCTACATTCGGTTATACAAATGGAACAAACAAATAACGAGAACTGCGAACGTTAATACCCGCGCTGTACTTAGAATGGTTATTTAATCGCGAAACAGAACGAGAACCAAGAACTGTTGCGCGTAACAGTTATAGGAACTGTTTTTAACTGCGACATACCTCAGAGAGAACTATCCCGGAACAGAATGGTTAAATGGTTACTGATAACCATGTTACAAACACTCTCTTCAAGAACCAATAAATGTTTCTAGAAAATCGGAATATAACTGTTTATTTGGAGGCTGCAAAAATTGTTTTCATAAAAATATTTTGTCGAGATCTCACGTTTTAATAAAAACGTAACTAATTTCTTTAATGCGCTAAGTTGTTTACATTGGTTTTAAGAACTTTATTTTGCGAAGTTCTGAAATACTTTCCATTTTATACTCGCTTGTGAAATTAAAATGAAACACTCACGATACCTATTATCAAGCAGATCAACTATTGATAAAGTACCCATACTCGTCGCTAGATTGTGCTGTGTGCAAGAGCCAACAACCGACTGACCGGAACGATACTGATAACCGTTATTCTGAATCGATAACCAAGAATGAAACGGTTATTTTCTAATAACCGTTATTAATAACGGTTACGTTAAATACCGACCATCTCTATAATGAATATGACGTATAACTACCTTGTGATTTGACGAAATTTTTAAGTTGGAAAGATGCATTGCACCCGTGTTCATACCGCCGCGAACATGAAAGAAAAATTATTCTCTCTTATTGTGAAGCATACGTACAATAATAATATTTTTATGTGATGTAAACAAAATATTCATAGTTACTACTAGTGTAATTTTTGTGCGGCTTTTATTAGTAATATATGGAAGATGGTATTAAGCACTTAACTGTAACTACTATTTGAAGTTACAGGCCTACGTGGAAATCGCAGAATTAAACATGAATTTTCGTATGTAGGCTTTGAAGGCGCTGTAACTAGAGCTGAATATTGCCTTACAGTATTTCATAACTCAAAACATAATCCAGTTTGGTATTGGGCTATTTCGTGCTACATAAAATAAACAAAACTATTGATATTTATATCAAACTTTGTGAAACTGTTTATATTTGTAACCGTGCTAACAGGTTGTTTAAAGATGCAAGTGTACATATTGAATTATAAAAGAATGATGAATTTTCAGAATATTAAGTGAATAGGAAATTGTTCAAAGTTTAACTTGGCAAATAATTGTTTTTACATATTTATATCTTGATAACTAGGCCTACTTTAAAAACAAATAAATGTTAAAAAATATGTGTTATTGTGTGTACAGTTCATAAGACATAGGAACTGATATGATTTCGCACAAAAATTGCCACGCGCAGTTTACGCATAAATTTGACATTCTGGAAAAGTTTTACCGATGGTCATTTTGAAAAGTTGGCAGGTATGATTTGTACAGCCCTGGCTTTGTTTCCATTACCGCGCAGGCCCGTGTCCCACTGAGCTTGAGGTTTCCTTGCCGTCATCTTGTGCACTGCGCTCGAGTTCGAATGAGTGTGTGTGTGTGTGAGATGATGCGTGCAAAGAGAGAGAAAAAGAAGAATAGAAGGCAGTAATGGCACAGTGTGCGACAGCCTGTGGGTGTGTTGTGTGATATGACGATCACGTGATTTTGTGCTTTCCTCCCACACTGTGAGCTAGATACAGTTACGGTAAGACACGTACGCATGTGCCACGAGTCTGGAGTATTTCAGTGGTCAGGGAGAAGCGGAGTGAATGAGTGAAGGAGAGGATGAGGTAGAAGGTAGCTCATAAACTCCCCCCCCCCCTCCCCCACAATTGTTGGGCAGAGCTAGTTTATTTTTAGAACTTCGCCCACTTCCCTTCCCACCGCCTAGCTAGCCACATACCAAGCAGATGCCAGAGTTGTGTCACCCTGCAAGTGCCTCCTAGTCCTTTTTCCCTTCTACCTCCCTCACCCCTTCACTCTTTCAGGTATGAGTCACCAGTCAACAGTGCAGCTTCTAGGAAAATACGGCCAGCAGAATGGCAGGCAAAAAAAGCACACGTTTGTTTCTCCGAGTACGGCTGGTGTCGTCTAACTGGCAACTCATGGTCATGTGAGAGAACGGATAGCAGTCAAGGTCGCAGTGTCTACTGCCTCCCGTACTACGTTGCCAATTTTGTGCACTGCATTGATGCCATACAACTATCTGGACGGCTGCACAGCCTGTCCCATGTATCACTCAACATCTTATCGATTAAAATAATATTTAACTAACACTGCATCTGATTTTTCCTTAGAAAAACTACTGGTAAAATAACTTTGCACTTACGAAAATGACTCCATGACCATGTTTACAAATTTTCATTCCGGAGGAGGGTTGTCATAATTACTATTTTGGGTGTGTTACATTGTTTATTAAATAATATTTCACTGACAAAACGTCTCGTATTCCTTCGAAAAGCTACTGGAAAATTGCTTTGCACTAGTAAAAATAACTCTACGTGAAAAATGTACAATTGTTTTGAGATATAGGGTGATAAAACTTACCTTTTGGGCTAAAAATTCTTCAAGACGTCTGTAAAACTCTCCCGCCTCTTAGAGATCCAAATCCGTGCATTTATAAATTATAATATGTGCCGGCGTATAAGATTACTTCTGTTTTACTAGTGCCTCTGCATCGCAGCTAGCGTCGTTTGGATATAGATACATCTGCAGAGATCCTTTGTCTTGCCAGCACATTGCTCTCGGGCGGGCGGACAAAATGAGGATCTGGGTACTGGGTACCTAGATCCTTTGACACAAACAGCACGAATCTCTCGGGCGGAGAAAACGAGGCTCTAGATACTGCGTGCCTAGATTTTTCTCTCTACCTAATCTCTGGTCTTGCCAGGAGTAGTGTTGACTGGCTGGTGACAACAGCGTACAGGAATGTGATGGCTATGCAAGCAGCTGCTGCAGCCCGGCGTTTGCATGTGACGTGCGGCCGGGAACTGTCGATGTCCCTGGCCACGTGTTACCGTCGCTGTGCATTTTCTTGGCTCTTAGGCACCTTGAGGGCAGTAGTGCACCTGTTATAGGTTTCTGTGTTTCCTGTGATATTTATAAAAATGTAATAAATGCATTACAAATATTTAAATGAAATATTTATGTTTCTGGCAAAGGAAAAAAATATTTTTCTTCCGGGAATTTTAAAATTAATAATTAAATATTTTTCAAGATTTTGTACATTCAAAACAATGACTCTTATGTACGGGGTCGTCCTATATGCCGCAAATACGGCAGTAATAACAATCACATGCTGTATCAAAGGCAACGTGTGGCCGACATTGAGCGCTGGAACAGGGAAGGGGAAGAGCAGAGTTGCCGACAGCCTTGTAGACGTGATGCGTTACTTGCGGTACAGTGCTCGTCAAGAAAAATGCAGAGTATGACAACCAAGAAAAATGCAACAAACTTTTTTGGTCCAGTTATTTCATACTACTATTCCCTTTTTCAATTCGAATGCTTAACAGTTCTCGAAGACTACTGTAAAAATAGGTGTAGAAACACTGAAGGTTATTTGTACCTTAGCAAAAAAAAATTTTTAATTCGATAATTCGAAGTTATGTATTTTGAAGTACAAAATTTCGGTCCTGAGCACTTTGAATTAACGAGGTTTTACTGTATGGCGACGGATGTTTCACTTTCCCTGTAGGCGTGAGTTCCTGATCTGTGCTGGTGGTCCTTAAAAGGCTTGTTAATGGCGACATCCATCGGCTGCAGAACTGACGTGTGGCCGCATGAAATTATGACGTGTTCTGTTTTTCCTTCGATCAGTGTTTTGACGGGCTGCACCAGGGTGGCCATAGAAACTGTATAAAATTAGCATTGCAGGCTGTTTCAGCAGTGCTACTGGCCGGTTGTTCCATACGCACTTCACCAAGTCCTTCATTAATGTTTCGTCCATCCAGCCCTTACTTTTTACACGCACATGTACGCCACGTGGGAACTACCCCTTCGGCAAAATTTTTCTGTAGAAAATTATGTATGGGGGGTAATTTTCTTTACCATCTGCTGTTATTGCCAACATAGCCATGCATAGTAATTTTTCATTGCCAGTCGTTTTTACTTTCGCACTTGACACCCCTTTATCGTCAAATGTAGAATTCCTCGGCATGTCAAAGAAAACTGCCAATCTGTGATAACAAATAATCAGTTTTCTGCCTCTTCTGAATATTAAACTTGTAGAAGTTTAACACCTTGTCTGTATAGTCAACAGGCAATTTCTGACAAACCGACATTCTTCTTCGCATTGACAAATTGTGGCGTCGCATAATTCGTACGACCCAGCCGATCAAAGCGTTAAATTGAATGTTGTTAATTTCCATTTCCCGCAGCACAGTATACTTGCATTTACTTGAACCATGTCGTAAGAAATGGCACATTCGTTATTCCGCATTTCACGCATGTAGCCTAGCACGCCTGCGTCTATCTCGGAGAGTTTCCCATGTTTTGCACCCAAAAATGCTTTTCTATTCACACTTGTTCTTGCTGTTTTCTCCAGCCCCGCATTAATTTCTCATTGACATCGTACTAACGGTCCACAGCAAGATTTCCGATTTGTTCTGCATACAAAAATCACTTTCAGTTTTAACCCAGCAGTGTAAGCGCTACATTTCCTTATTTGAAAGCCTTGGTACCGCAAATCTATTCTGTTAGAGGATGGCAACACTAAGTGCAGGTGGCGCAGGGCTAACACGAGCTTGGCAACACCACCTGGTCTCCCCACCCTCTTGTTTACTAGGAGACAACTGCAGCGGCCTACACTGCTATGAGTCAAGGTCGCACATGCACTCTGTGCCAGCCAACCGTCTGGCTGGTTGGCCCGCCTGCCTGTCTTGTCTTGCATGCATTCAGCTGCGGGGGGGTTTGCTTTGTGCGTGTGGGGATCGCAACCTATAAGCATAATTTTTTTCCGCTACTATAAAATTCCGGGTGCGATCTGTTTGCGCGTGTGCCCTGTAAGCAGTAAAATACTGTACTTAACAAACTACAGTATGTTTATTAAATCAGTTTACACAGCCAGGATCTTGATCCTCAGATACCTTCCTTACAGTTCTATGCAATGAATTTATTCCCTTGTGAAACTGAATGAAGAGTCATACATGTTATAATCACACAAATAACTTAGAATAAGTGTTTAGTTTGGGTAAAAAAAATTACTCTTTTTTTTAATTTTAAGCATTATGGCTACCAAAAATTTGTAGAAGCATAGAAGTTTACCTCTTCTTTTATATTAACAAACCTACATGTTCATTCTTGTTGGCTGTTGTGAAAATGTACTGTTACCAGGTGATGTTTGTGCATGAGTCCCCTAGTGTTGCCTGTAAACCAATCCCCAACGATAACCACTGACAAAACACGTGGTTGGCAGCTCATACACAGGCCTAACAACATTGGGTACTGTTATGTTTTCTCTTTATGTCGTTAGTTACAACTAACAACTCCAGGCTTCACTATTCAAGTTTTTTCTTTTCCAGATTCTAATTACCGTATTTACCCAGAAATAATTCGATCCCCTACTTTTAGGTTATAAATAAGTTTAGGAAAGAACTTTTTGGTTGAATATAAGTCAACAATTTATTTACTGTACATGCCAGAACATAAGTCGACCCCAATTATAAGTCAACCCTAAAATTTTCATATCCAAGAAGTTGTAAAAAATCAAAACTTAAGCTAAACTGACTTACATAATATAGTAGCAGACTAACTGAAAAACATTTTATTGTAAAAAAATTTAATGACGTACCTTTATCTGAAGCTGAATTGTATGAAGTAACACCAAAAACACAAGTCCAGGAATAAGTGAGAAATTGAAACATTACCAAGGGAATATTAACTGATATATACAAATATAAAACACATTTTACTGGCTGTGAGACATCTTAAAATTTTTTCACTCCCAGTCTTCATCGGCTGATTCGGCATCGTCAGAACTTGAAACATCCACTTGTTCATCATTCTCCCACAAAAATCATCAGTCATATTCATAGCGTTGGAGAGACAGCACTTCTTGAAGCCCTCGACTATCATTTCACTGTCAATACTGCGCCATGCAGACAAAATCCACTGAGAAGAAGTGGCACAGGCGGTTTCCTGATCCTCAACACCATCTGTGTGTTGTGTCATGGGCACAGTGGTGAACCCTAAGGAATATTGCCTCCTTAGGTGGTCCTTGAAAGGCTTATTTACCACAACATCTGATACTGGCAGCTGGGATCTCATGCCACCTGGTATCACCACTAGATCAAAGTTCATGTTATTGATTTCCTTTTTGATTCTGTCCTGTCTGTTGTGTGCCCACGAAAAGCACCCAGAACCAAAAGACTCCTTCGATTAAGAGTAGCTCCAGGACGTCGACCCCACACAGTTCTCAGCCAGTTTGACATAAAGTCTTCTGTCATCCACCCCTTTTCATGAACTCTCACAACCACACCACATGGAAGGGTTTTTACAAGGCAAGGTTTTACATTTTAGAATTTAAAACGGCGGAAGTTTGTGGCCATCTGCTGTCGCTGCCAACATGGTTGTAACTCTCAGTTTTTAGTTTCCTGTAGATTTCAACAAGACAGATTTTTTTTTTGCCTCTCTCTTCAGTTGTGACATTTGAGGGCATATCAAAAGAAACGGGTGTCTCATCTGCGTTTCCCATTAGTTCAAGAAGATACGTATTCTTTTTACACAAAGAAATCAAGTAGCATTGTAACTTTAACCGTTTCTCCTCTCAATCTTTTGGCAAAATTTGTGCCAGTGTTGTGCGACAATGTAGGCAATGACCAGTATGCTTCATCATTCATTGAAACCACCCCATGCTGGCTTTAAAATCGGGATGTGAAATTCAATTTTTTCGTGCAGTTTCAAATCCTTTTATAATTAATGTCACGGTTTACAAGCAAGCTGTTTCTCCTTTTTTTTTCTATCGTAATTCCTACATTACCCTGTATTAATTTGCGACGTGAAACCTCGTATCTCCACAGGATTCAATGCCATAACTAATAAAATTTTCAATTACGCAGTTAAACAATTCTGTGTTACGTAAATATAAATCGCTCGTAACCAAATTTAACAATCGCTGTTACTTTGCTTCAACAACGTTTCCTTTCCCCCAGGGTTGGTAGATTTCCCAACTAGTAAGTTGCCAACAATACCAATAGAAGGTGCCATAAGTATCCAATATAAAAAAAATAACTACGTGTGCAACAACTGGAATCTGGTTCTGTTTTTTGAGCAGGCGGGACTGGGAGCTCTCATGAAGTGCTTTGGCCTCTTGGAGTTGACAGGGTCGGTTTTAGCTGGGATATATATCGTTGTTCCAGTGGTAAAGTTGCGAAACTGCAAAAATGCAGTTTTTCAGTAGAAGCGAAAACAACTTTAAATGCATGTGAAAACTACAGTTTTATTGCATTTTAGTTGAAACTTAAAGCAAAATAAGCCCATTTCTAAGTGATTTACATCATACCCACAAGTTTTACACACACAAATAAATAAAGCCCTCCACCCCCAAAACAGTACAGA